>ML317441.1:0-48737 GCA_005239505.1 Nicotiana paniculata
CCGTCACTTGGCATGTGCGTCACCAATTCTAATCATATAACAAGTAGTTCGGGGTTTCGAACCCTCAAAACCAAGTTTGGAAACGTTAGTTACCTCATTCCGGCTAAAATCCTAGCCCACATGCCTTTGCCGCTAGACTCGGCCTCCAATTGCTCCAAATCTAACCAAAATCAAATTTATATCATCAATATATGCTAAGAAACAAATCCCACTCAAAAATTATATAATTTAACCAAAAATCCTGAAATTGGCAAAACCCGACCCCCGGACCCACGTGACGGAGTTTTATAAAAATCACAAAACTAGAATCCTTATTCACTCACGAGTCTACCCATATCAAATTCATCGAAATCCGACCTCAAATGCCCATTCAAATTCCCAAAAAAATTTCCCAAACTTTCTTCCACTTTTCACCCAATTTCACCTCAAACCACAAACTAAATGATGATATTAAAGGCATAATCATGGGAATTAACCAAAACTAGGTAAGAATCACTTACCCCAAACACCTATGCAAGAATCTCTCCAAAAATCACCTTCTACCGAGCTCCTAATTAAATTTTGTGACATGAACTCAAAACCCTCATTTTTTAACTTTAAATTCTGCCCAGGTTTTCCTTCTTCGCGTTCGCGTTCGCGATGAACAAAAATTCTCAAAAGACATTTCCAAACTCTTCTCAGACAGCCTGTAGTATAATGTCCATAACCTTTTGGTAAAAAACTCCAAATCACAAATCGTTTAATGTTTTGAAATCTAGACACCAATATCAACAACTTTCATGTTTTGGTAATTTTCCAATTCCTTATATATTTTGCGATATAAGCTGCCAAATTCAGCCCTGTGCAACACAAATTTCTTCTTCATCTTCCTAAGCAGTATATAGTGTACCAGCCATAACTATTATTACATAAGTCCAAATTCTAAATGGTTTACTTTTTTGAAAATGAAAAACAAAGGGCTACAAATTTCATTTTTGGATCATCTTCAAATTCATTATATACTGTGAGATATGAGCCTCCAAAGTCAGACATGTGTAACAGAACTTTTTCTTCTTCGCGAACGCGAGGCTCTCTTCACGAACGCGAAGAACAAAGTCCCTGAAGCTAAATCCTTCTTCGCGAACGTGAGAGTATCCTCGTGAACGCGAAGAACAACACCAGACACCAGCATCAGCTATTGCAAAACAGCCCAAAATGATCTGAAACCACCCCAAAACACACCCGAGACCCCCGGGGCCCCGTCCAATCACACAAACCAGTCCCATAACATAACACGGACCTGCTCGAAGCCTCAAATCACCTCAAACCACATCGAAATCATGAATCACACCCCAATTCAAGCCTAATGAACTTTAGAACTTCAAACTTTTACATTTGATGTTGAAACCTACCAAATCACGTCCGATTGACCTCAAATTTTGCACACAAGTCACAAATGACACTACGGACCTGCTCCAACTTTCGAAATTTCATTCCGACCCCGATAGCTAATTTTCCACTGCCGACCGAAAAGCGCCAAAAACTCAATTTCGCCAATTCAAGCCTAATTTTTCTCCGGACCTCCAAAAAATATTTCGAACACACTACTAAGTCCCAAATCACCTAATGAAGCTATCTGAGCCATAAAAACCACATTCCGAGGTCGATTACCTAATAGTCAACTTCCGGTTGACTTTTCTAACCATAAGGCCAACTTAAGAGACTCTCATTTCTCATTATTTGGTTAAATAACACATGCTAAAGCTGAAACAGGGGAAACAGGGCTAAACTCTCGGAACGACCGATCGGGTCGTTACATTCTCCCCCACTTAAACATACGTTTGTGCTCGAACGTGCCCAGAGTTGTTCCAAAACCACCAAAATTGTCATGTATCCTACCATGCACATACCCGGGGTGATCCCACATCACCATATCCCATATAGGTCCAATAGCACAACACAGCTGAAATTTCATAATCCAACCTAACCCATAAACCTTAGAACCAAATTTCCACTTCTGAAATAACTTATAAGATCAAAGTGCCACATCTATAAACTGAATAAGTCTGAACACACTGTATCAAGACATTTCCGAACCCATGATGTAATCACATGATATACAACATGAATCAAACACTCATTGCGATAACTCTGAATCACAATAGTCGCTCAAAACAGCCCAATACGGTTAAATAACCTCTTATCAGGCAAAGCCTCGTTCTAAAACTTTAATATACTGCCGATGAAAAAAGAAACACGCAGAACTAGTAACCATTCGTCTGATCAGTCAGTCATGGAACTCCCCCTTCTCTGCCAGGAAATACTGCAAAGTTTCTAAGCCGATCAGCATCAATATCCTCCCAAATATACCGTAACCAGATCCGGAAGTACCCATTCTAGGTCCGACGACCTCATTTCATCCACCACAATCACTCTAGCGACATGACGCATCAATACCATCCAGAGCCATAACCTGTGCAACTCGTGCACCCCACAGAAACATCCCAACGTACTCAAATCATAGAAAAGATTCACACGAGAGGACTATCCTGCCATTAAAAATTACCATCACAACACCATGCTAAGAGCCTGGCACACATCGTAAAATCAAAACACACGAATCTGACACCAAGGATCACACCTCTACATAACTCCGCTACAATGCGTGATCCCATCCAAATGTTGGTCCACATGAAATACTTCAAGCCACCTTGCTCAAAATCAATGACCATACGCAATTTGACATCAAGTACTCCAAGTGCATTGCCACAACCACGGGGGAATCGGATGATACCATGCCACACGAATCAGCAAGAACATAATCAATACGTCTCAATCCCGCAATACCCAATTACTTACCTTACTCAAATCTCACTATAAAGCCCAAATAAATCCGCACCATATATGCATATAACCAACAATCACCACTCCTCGCAACACCGAAGGGTAACTCATAGATCACTCCAGAACATGAATAAACTCAATGACAATCGAATGGTACATCCCTAAACAATAGCAACTCGGAGTCAACAATTCTGACCCGGCGCAGAACACACACCCATACTGGGCATACCAATAACCCTAAATCAACTCTGGTCACCCACAACAGATAGATAACTCTCTGAAGGTTCACAATGACTGAATCATGTCATTTACTAACATCTGACTAGATTTGCTCGCATCCTCACGGTCCACAACCACAAAATAATATGTTTATGAGAACTCTCAGTCTCGAAGTCTATGAAGCGCACAAATTACCATATCTAATCCCAACTCCACCGCTCGAATATATAACACATCCTTAATACTCAATCATTCCACGAGGGATACCCCTATAATTCTTCCGTGTCACCAAGCAACTTTGAATATCGCCAGTCGATCCAACAAGAGAGCGTCGCAATACCAATGAAGCACCCTTAACTCCACACATTTCCCTTTCTAAATGTATACCCTCATCAAGCCACCCAATAGTGATATCATTTACCTAGTCATCTAATATTGTCCATGTTGCCCAAGAATTTATGATCTTCCTTTCAGAATTGAACCGTGACCTCACACATGAAAATCTCAACCCTACACAACATACCGCACACACAATGCCATCCTATGATAAATATGAGAAATTCATTATCTCTTCCGAGCCACAAGCAACTACGTACTCCACCAGCTAAGAACTTCCCATTTTATCCCATCTAGAAGTAAAATCACTGTATATCACATGCCTCTCATGCCAGAAGAAAATATACATCTCTAACCGAGGTAGAATCCATCCAGGACTCTCCGAATCTCATTTGCACAAAACTAAACCGTCAAGACTGAATCCTTCTAGTTCAACCAAGCTACGCAGGCCGTCAAAACCCAAGAGCATTGCCCCGAATCACACATAGAACCTTACCACATGCAAAGAACCGATCTTACTCATTTCCATATCGATCCAATCTACTACCAAGCTGTCATATTTCTCCGAATTCCTTCTGAATTACCTTCTAATTGATTCTTCTCTTTACCACAGTCCCAAAATCCTCAACCAGCAATCACCACGCGAGACCCTAGCGTAGAACCACATCGCCGTAAGGCTCATAAGCCGCTGGATATCTCTTAAGCACCCAAAATTTTCCATTACTCGAGTCATTCTCAAACTCCAACTATGTAGATCATAACTGATTCACCAGTATAACTCGAACAGAAACCAATACATCACATAATCGTGCAACCAACTTATCATTAGTAGACTTCCCCCTTGGCTCAAAATCATAGATCAAGACAACAATAACTCATAATGCCCATACACTATCACCTCCACAATACCACAGTGAGACTCAAGTAAATTCTTCATAAGCTCATATAACACAATTCATTTCATATCTCCAATCATCTGCAAATCTCGCATTCACCATTGGAATAGACGTGCCAACTTCCACAAGACGCAAATTGCAACATATATCAATTATTGGTAAAAGAGGACTTGCTACAAAACCACCTAAGGATCACACAATCTCAGGACACCCCGCGGGAACTAGCCTCACCTGTTTAGCCTCAAACTGATCTCTCTATATACCCTTCCAAAAATCATAGCTATTACGCAATCATTATACCCTCCTGCATTAAACACAACCAATGCCTATCCTCGAGGCATCAAGATACGCGGTATAAAAGTTGAAGTTGATGGAAGAACTAACACTGAAGTTGCGGTCAAATAAATATTGAGCTTCTGGAATCTCTCCCCACACTCGTCTGACCACCTGGATACCCTCAGTGGACACCACGTGTCCCAAGAATGCTACTGAACTGAGCCAAACTTCACACTTGGAGGACTTTGCATAAAGCTTCTCATCCCTCGATCTCTACAATACAAATCTCAAAGACTGAGTACGCTCCTCCTGGCTACGAGAATACATCAAGACGTCATCAATGAACATAATAACAAAGGAATCCCAAATACTGCTGAAATACGATGTTCATTAAATGCATGAACGTTGCGGGGAATTGGTCAGCCCAAAAGACATCACCAGAAACTCATACCACAACAGAAAGATCTGTTTCACTCCGCAACTAAACAACATGAGCGGTCTTCCAATACACTCATGACTCGAAGCCATGTGCCAACTCAAGACAGAAGTCAAAAACTCAATAGTTCTTGCTACATCTCCAGCCAATCCTTTTGTCACAATTAAACAATCTGAACACACCTCACCATCGAATCACACTCGCCACATAGTCATCCAGTCACAAAAATCCCACCAATAAGGACACAAACGGACATATAAGTCCCCAAATGCATGTGCTCACACAATCAAAATCTTAGCACTCAAGCCACAGGCAAAACATGGCCTCAAGTCCTCCAGACTGGCCCATTATCAACATGCTAAAATCACATCTCGCACCTTACCCATGGAAATCACAAGCCATCGATGCACAGCTGATACTGAGCGCTCACGTGCGCATCTGAATACATGGAAGGAATTCAAAGAGTTATGATTTAGACTAAATTAATGGATTCGCACGACAAGAATTCAAGAATGTGAGATTTTTCCTAAGGGTTCTGCAGCCTCTCGAAGATAAGTACAGACGTCTCAGTATCGATCCACAAGACTCTACTAAACCTGCTCATGACTGGTGAGACCTATATAACCTAGAGCTCTGACACCAACTTGTCACGACCCCAAAACACCCGACCGTAATGGCGTCTATCGTGGAATCAGGCAAGCCACACATTTTTTTTTGGTTTAAAGTTATTTTTCAGAAAAATCATCAATTTAGTAGCAAAAGTATCATTACAAATCCATTTAAAAGCTTATCATCGTTAAAATATAAATAAGAACCAATCCCAGAACTAGTGTCACCGAGTAATGAGCTACTATAAATAAAATGTCGAAATACAAGGTTGACATAATACTATCTGAAATAATAAAAGGCGATAGGAAGGTAAAGAAGGAGAAAACGAGGTTGCGATCGCCAGCTGCTACCTCGAAAACTCCAAAAGAAACTGTGACATCTAATCAGCAACCGCTATCGGGTCCCGATATACCTGGATCTGCACACAAGGTGCAGGGGGTAACGCGAGTACACCAACTCAGACGTAACGAACCCAAACTATGGGCTGAGAGGTAGTGACGGACTAAACCTCAATAAATGCATTGAAAATAGTGTACGAAATCTAGGCATGTTCACAGTTCTAACAGACAATGAAAGAAAACAGAATGATTCAGTTATGATCAGTAACTAATGTATAACTCAGTATACTCAACGTGCCAATATGTCAACTGCATGAAATGCACATGGTGCTCACAATCTCTCACATATGAGTCCATTCAGTACTGTATATGGCTCTCAGGGCCCCGGGAAGATCCACCCCGGAATATACATAAACATAGGTGACTGTAGTCACTCATTACTGAGGAAGGCCAATCCATCCCCACGGAGAAGATCTATTTCCGGAATACAACGCTCGAACAAGATCCATATCCAGGGAAGATCCATCCCGCAATATCATCACTTCGGACAAGATCCTTGTCCAGGGAATATCCAGCCCTCAATATCATCACTTCGGACAAGATTCATGTCCAGGGAAGATCCATCCCTCAATTATCAATGCGCTCACTGGGGGTGTAAAGACTACGGAGGGGCTCCTATTAGCCCAAGCGTTATATCACGCCAACGAAGGCATGATCAGAGTATCGCTGCGGTGTGCACCTGATCTCATAATTGTCTCAATAACAAGCTCTCGGCCTCACTCAGTCATTACTCTCCAGTCTCGCTCACATGGGCTCACAGATGCATGAACTAGCCCGAAACAATGATAAATATATAAAATCAACAATTATCGAGATTGAGGCATGAAATGATATGCTATGACAGGACTGAGTGTACAAAATCCTAGCCCACAATGCCTTTTCCTTTAGACTCGGCCTCCAATTGCTCCAAATTTAACCAAAATCAGATTTATGTCATCAATATATGCTAAGAAACAAAGCCCACTCGAAAATTATCAAATTTAACCAAAATTTCCGAAATTGGCCAAACCCGACCCTCGGGCCCACGTCTCATAATTCGATAAAAATCACAAAACTAGAATCCTTATTCACTCACGAGTCTACTCATATCAAATTCATCGAAATCCGACCTCAATTCAAATCCCCAAAAATATTTCCCAAACTTTCTTCCATTTTCACCCAATTTTCACCTCAAATCACAAAATAAATGATGAAATTAAAGTCATAATCATGGGAATTAACCAAAAATAGCTAAGAATCACTTACCCCAAACACCCACGCAAGAACCTCTCCAAAAATCGCCATCTACCGAGTTCCCAATTAAATTTTGTGATATGAACTCCAAACCCTCATGTTGAACTTTAAATTATGCCCAGGTATTCCTTCTTCGCGTTCACATTCGCGTTCGCGTTCGCGTTCGCGTCCCACCCATCGCGTTCGCGATGAACAAAAATTCTCAAAAGACATTTCCAAACTCTTCTCAGACAACCTGTAGTATAATGGCCATAACATTTGGTACAAAAATTCAAATGACAAATGGTTTAATGTTTTGGAAGCTAGACACCAATATCAATAACTTTCGTGTTTTGATAATTTTCCAATTCCTTATATATTTTGCGATATAAGCTTCCAAAGTCAGCCATGTGCAACACAAATTTCTTCTTCATCTTCCCGGACAGTCTATAGTATACCAGCCATAACTATTTTTACACAAATCTAAATCCTAAATGGTTTACTTTTCTAAAAACTAGACATAAAGTTCTACAACTTTCATTTTTGGATTATTATCAAATTTCTTATATACTGTGAAATATGAGCCTCCAAAGTTAGACACGCGTAACAGAACTTTTTCTTCTTCGCAAACGCGAAGAACAAAGTCCCTGAAGCTAAATCCTGCTTCGCGAACGCGAGAGTATCCTCGCGAACGCGAACAGCAACACCAGACACCAGCATCAGCTATTGCAAAACAGCCCAAAATGATCCGAAACCACCCCGAAACACCCGAGGCCCCCCGGGCCCCGTCCAATCACACAAACCAGTCCCATAACATAACACGGACCTGCTCGAAGCCTCAAATCACCTCAAACCACATCGAAATCATGAATCGCACCCCAATTCAAGCCTAATGAACTTTAGAACTTCAAGCTTCTGCATTTGATGTCGAAACATATCAAATCACGTCCGATTGACCTCAAATTTTGCACACAAGTCGCAAATGACACTATGGACGTGCTCCAACTTTTGGAATTTCATTCCGACCCCGATAGCTAATTTTTCACTGCCGGCCGAAAAGCGCCAAAAATCCAATTTCGCTAATTCAAGCCAAATTCTTCTCCGGACCTCCGAAAAACATTCTGAACACACTCCTAAGTCTCAAATCACCTAATGAAGCTATCTGAGCCATAAAAACCATATTCCGAGGTCGTTTACCTAATAGTCAACTTCCGGTTGACTTTTCTAACCATAAGGCCAACTTAAGAGACTTAGTGTCTCATTTCTCACCATGACCACTCCGAACCTAAATCAACCGACCCAATATAACATAATTTGATTAAATAACACATGCTAAAAGCTGAAATAAGAAAAACGGGACTAAACACTCGGAACGACCGTTACAAGCATCTTGCTTGTGTTTCTAGAAAATACTTTAAAATAAACATATAAAACGAGACATTTCTTTTTAAGAATGCTATTTGAAAAAGGCACCACGTGGTGATTTTGAAAATGACGTGAGACATGTAATGTTGCATATACGGTACAATTGCTGATCCTTTTTTACTTTCATGAAACTTAGAGCCCGTTTGGACATAATTTTTTTTCTTTTTCTTCAAAAAAATTTCACTTTCGAGATCAGCGTTTGTTTATAAAAATTTTAATTTTTACTTGAAAATACATTTTGAAATTTTTGAAAATTTGAAAAACTTCAATAAGCTGTTTTTCAAAATTTTCACTCAAATCACTCACAAAACTTCAAAAATAATCCAAATTGAAATTTATGTCCAAACACAATTCTAAATTTCAAATACCATTTTCACTTGATCAAAATTTTCACAATTTTTTAGAATTTTACAATTCTTATGTCCAAACGCTTACTTATATTCCCCGCTTTCCCCTGTGATTCACTTTATTTGGTACGACCAATCTGGTCGATTCGTAGTAGTTCCTTCAAATATTTATTTTGTACGTACTCAGATTATATGTACCTTTTAACAATCAGAATAATATGAATTAAACAAAGTACATTTGATTCTAGTTGCTAGTATATATGTCTGTGTTATTTTGGAATTAAGATGTACATGTAAATTTCACTATAAGACATAACAGTAACACAAAAGCCAAAAAGGGATAGATAGAAAAAGCTGAAAATATTTACTCTCCGGTCCAAAATAAGCGTTTTTTGATTGTTTTTACACATATTAAGAAATTCACCTTTTAACATTAATTAGCAATGAAATTGACCATATTAACTTTTATTATCTCTTCACATAAACAATCCTAGCACATACTCCAACATTATTTACTCCAAAGGCAATGTAAGAAAAAATAATTAATTCATTCTTGAAATCTGGAAAAATCACTTATTTTGGACCACAATAAAAAAGTCAAAAAATCACTTATTGTGGACCAAAGGGAGTATTACTTTTTTGTAGTCATTAAGAATTTGTTTAAAGTATGGCCATATTAGCTAGAACCATCTTATATTGGTCTGAGTTATATGAACCACGCCTAACCAGTTAGCACAATGCACTTTGTGAAAGTAAGCCATTTTTAAATTTTAACCAACTTTCAAGACTTACAATCTAGTTCTATCGGTATCAGTGTTACACGCGACATGGTCAATTTTCATTGTGAGGGGGTGGACGTAGCTTTTAGGCTACGAGTTCAACTGGTGCTCTATTGATTCTGTCATTTACAAATAATATGGTGTCAAAATCCCCAAGAATAATCCACGAGTCTACTATCATATGTGAATTGATCTCACTTGTCTCCAAATGTCTTTCCTTCCATTTATGGTGTTGTATCCATATACAAAAGTTACATAGCATGCAAATTGAGAGTCCTTATCCTTTACTTTGCAGTGAACAATCTAAGGTACTGAAAATTGTATATCAACTTCTACCAATTATGGTTTCCAGCAGACCCATATTCTTCCATTTGGGCAACCTACATAATCACAGTAAACCTGTCACTCTGCCCCTAACTTCCTTTGTATCTTCCATGATCTTCTAGCCTTAACTTTTGTTTCAAGGCAGCCCAAAAGAGCCACTTTATTCGTGCTTGTAGCTCTTATTCAGACCTCTAATGTTCGATGATCCAAAGATCTTGGGGTTGCTTGGTTGGATTAGTTCCCCTTACCACATTGCTTGTGGTAACCTCTGGGTGGATTCTCAAAGCACTGAATTGATTTCTTCTAAGCATAAGTTCCAGTTCATCAATCTCCTGGTGCTTATCAGTAGTCATTGGCATTTGCTTTCTTTCCCCTATCAATTTGTTTTCTCTGTTGTTGCCCATCCCCTTTAGCTTCTTGTTCATTCTTAGGTTTCTCCTTGCTAGTACCCTGCTCAGTTACTTGAACGTTATTCTGATTGTCCCCTGTCTGATTAGGTACATTCTTAGCTTTCCATTCCAACTTCTTTTGTTTCTTTTTGTTATTCTGTTGAGGCTGTTTAGATTCTGTTGGTCCCTCCTTGCATTTTCCTGTGATATACCCTACTTTCAAGCAATCTTGACAGTAGATTGGCTTCTATTCATACTCAATAGTGTGAGTAGTATTTTTCGTCAGGTTATTCAAGGGAGAGTGAATCTGGCAAAGGCTGGGATATATCCATCTCTATTAATATCCCAGCATAAGTAATCCTTTGCTCTTGAGCAGTTAGTTTATTAGTGCATATAGGATTCCCAAGACAGCTTGCTATTCTACCCAAATTGTCAGGAGCCCAGAATTGAATTTGGCAGATTTGAAAACATAACCCACATAGGAACAATTTGAGTAGGTTCCTTATTCATTTGGAACTCTGGATCCTATTGTTTCAAAATGAAGGGCCTATAATTAAACGTGTATGGCCCTTGTTGGAGAATCGCTGCTTTATCTTCCTCATTCTCAAACTTGAAGATGAAATACCCATTGTTATGAAGAAATACCTAAGGTGTATTGACGAAATTCCAGACTCCAGAGACGAATTTGAGCATTTCCTTGAAGGTAGGGTTCCCGCCAATCACATAACCAATTAACGCTAGAATCCACTTCTGATCCTATTAAGCTATCTCCTGGGGATTTAGCTTAACTACTTTCGCTCCATCTTTCATTACTGGTGGAAAGTAATTTAACTTTAATCCCATGTGCTGTTCTCTATTTCCTTTAACTATTTCAGCCATTGTAGGCTTAATTCCACTAGACGTGGCAGAGAAAGTCAATTTTCTAGCCGCATTCGTAGCCCCTGCATCAAGTTTCGGCGGAGTTTCTGCAATTTTCGGTTGGGGTCCTGCTTGTAGCACTGTAGGAGCACTCCTCATTCCTGGAAGACAATGACCTAATTGAATCGGAGCTAAGGAATGTGGGACGCCTGATTCTGGTGTTATCTGCCTAGATTCCAGCACCGGAGCTTTTGGCGAAACCGACGCTAGACCTGGTTGCTTCTTCTTCGTCGTCATCTCAGATTGGGCGCACGTTAGTAAGCCCTAACGTAACATGCGCCAAGAGAGATAAAAGAGAGATTTTTTTTGTACATTGAACTTTGGGAAAGTTTTTTTAGTAATACATGATAGTTATTTTCTTAGTCGTCTAACAATTATTTTTCGTTAATGTATGCTTTCTAAGTTAAAACGTGAAATGATCCCAAATATTTCAATCTTTTTTAAATAAAATTCAATATAAAGTCTTATATATATATATATATATATATATGTCGGTTTGGATTTTTTTACTCAATACCAAACCAAGTCAAACCAAATATAGACGGATTTTTTTATCGATTTAGTTTTATTTTTCGATTTGGTGCGGTTTTCCGATTCGGTGTGAACACCCAACAAGCTAGAACCATCTTATATTAGTTTGAGTTATATGAATCACACCTAACCAGTTAGCACAATGCACTTTGTGAAAGTAAACCATTTTTAAATTTTAACCAACCTTCAAGACTTACAATCTAGTTCTATCGGCATCAGCGTTACATGTTGTATTGGTAAAAGGAATTTCACACGTAAGCCAGCTTTTGACAACTCATCCAGTTACGTGGACATAGGAGAACGCAATAGCTGGATGTGATTCTTTGAAGAGGTACGGAGCAAAGAGGCACGATTCAATAAACCCTCGAGCTTATCAGTCACGGGAAACTCAACCTGATCAAAACAGGGAAGAGGCACGGTCAGAATGAATCTAGACAAAGATACGGGCAGATTCAAGAACCCACAATTGATTACTCGAATGTCATGTAACCGTACCCCAATTACCGTTATCCTTTGTAACGCCTCATTAATGTCATAATTGGTCATTAATGAGCAACCATAGCAAGAGTTGTACGTTATATCAAGGAATATCCTATATAAGGGAGGGGAATACAGCTTGTAAAGGCATCTGATTCTCGAATACAATTTACTTCGCTTTTCTATACTTCTGCAATATTGTCTATTATTCATTTTTCTATATTTCCTTGATTATCAGTAACCCATGTTCATCCTAGAAATAGCTTTAGTCAAAGGATCTAATTCTTTGGTTAAACAAATTGGTTCCGTTGCCAGGAACCTAATAATCTTTGTTTGCTTTTCAAATGATATCCTCTGAACTATGTCGAACTCCAACGACAACAACCAGCAAAGGAATGGAACCCTAGTTCCATCGCCTTCAGGAACCCCACGTGGTTCAAGGGAACAATCCCCAGAAAGATCCAATAACAACAATGGTGATAATTAAACTGTGGAAAAAGATCGTGTAAAGCAAATGATTGCAGAGTATGTGAGTCAAGCTTTGCAATAATTTGCAAAAGGATTACCGACAGCGTTACTTACACCGCCGACGCCGCCCCCCAATAATACTATCACCATGGAAAATCCTCAATCTGGGTTGGCAAACTCAGGAAGAGGAGATACTTCTAATGAATCTATCGAAACGAGACCAGGTATATCTAATAACTCAGAATAACAAAATTTACTGCTAACCATGCAGAAACAGATGAAGGAGCAAAACGATCGCATCGAAAAAATTCCTGGAGTACCACCTATCATCAAAGGAATTGATGTTGATAAGTATTCTCAACAACGTTGGAAGCCAAGTGCGGCACCTTTGCCTATACCCAAGAAGTTTAAAATGCCTGATGTTCCCAAATATGATGGAACAACTGACCCACGTGATCATGTGACTGCTTTCACTACTGGAGTAAAAGGCAACGACTTAACAAAACAAGAGATTGAATCAGTCCTTGTCAAAACATTTGGGAAAACACTTACCAAAAGAGCCCTAACCTGGTATTCTCTTCTCCTTGAAAATTCTATTGACTTTTTTGCTGAGCTTGCAGATTCATTTATAAAAGCACACTCTGGTGCACAAAAAGTTGAGAAAAGAATGGAAGACATATTCAAAATAAAACAAGGAGACACAGAACTACTCCGTGAGTTTGTAGACAGGTTTCAACGAGAAAGAATGCAATTACCCAGGGTGCCTGATAATTAGGAAGCCATGGAATTTGCAAGCAACCTAAACGATAAGAGCTCAGAAGCCACAAGATGACTTAAGGAAAGTCTAAGAGAATTCCCCGCTACAACATGGAACGATATATATAACAGGTATATACTAAACTCAGAATAGAGGAAGATATCATTGCTCGTTCAAGAGATAAAGATCATTCCAGATCCAGACGTCCTGAATCAGACAAAAGATCAGGTTAAAAAAGGTATGATACTTACTTAGGACCCTCGGGACGCTATATTCGTCCCAGGTTCGAAAACACTAGGTCGGACTATAGACCACAAGGAAGAGACGTAGTCTCATCCTCGACTAGATCCAGAAAAGATCGAGACGAACGACCTAGAGGTAATACTCAAATTGGGGATCATACCTTTAATGTAAGTACTACTAAACTTGTCTTAATATTGAGGAACATGGGAGACAAGGTTAAGTGGCCCAAAGAGATGCAGTCAAATCCAAATAGAAGGAACTCAGATCACTGGTGTGAATTCCATAACGATCATGGGCACAAAACTGCGGATTTCAGATTTTTACAGGGTGAAGTAGAAAATTTATTGAAACATGGCTATTTAACATAATTGTTTAGTGATAAAGGTAAACTAGCATATATGAGGAACAGGCAGGAGCCCCCAAAGCCTCCTTCTCCAAAACGAACCATCAACGTGATACACGAGGTGAAGAAGTAAACGGAGTGGTCTGCAAAACAACCACAAAGTTCACAATTACACATGGAAAACGGGCTCGTGGAAATATGGAAGAGGACGATATAACCTTCGACAATACAGATATCGGCGGATTAATGTTTCCTCACAACGATGCTCTGGTAATATCTTTACTTATTCATGACACTAACATAAAAAGAGTGTTGATTGATCCAGGCAGTTCAGTCAATATCATTTTGCTAAGAGTCGTGGAAGAAATGCTACTGGGGAATCAAGTAGTCCCAAGGGAACGAGTCATATTAGGGTTTGATAACTCTACGGTTGTAACAAAAGGAGAAATTAAGCTTAGCACTTATGCTGAGGGGGTGATCAAAAGTACCAGGTTTCAAGTCATCGATACTGACATGGCTTATAACGTGATCGTGGGAAGGCCGTGGATCCACGACATGAAAGCAATACCCTCTACCTTGCATCAAGTAATTAAATTCCCCTCTGAATGGGGAATTCAGCAAATTAGAGGCGATCAGCAGACCGCAAGAAATATAAACTATGTTGTACACTACAACAAGAAAATAGAGATGGAAGAATTACGAGATAAGGGAATCTCCCAAGCGGGTAACACCGCCCAAACAGGCATGGAAGAAATTAGTACCCAAATAGATACGGAAGGTATTATTGATGAAACAGGTACGAGAGAAAATACTTACGAGAAGGTGAATCAAGTTACCACGTAAGGTGCATTAGACCACACGGATGCAGATTCCAGACCGGACGTCATTCATGAACCGGAGGAAGATGAGCACATCAAAACAACTATGGAGGAGCTCGAACTTGTTCCGTTATCTGAACAAAAGCTTGAACAGAAAGTGTATATAGGCACNTGAGAGGTAACGTACCCTAACTGGCTAGTGAACACCGTGGTACTACCTAAAAAGAATGGAAAATGGAGAGTATGCGTAGATTATACTGATTTAAATAAAGCATGCCCCAAAGATTCATTCTCATTGCCACATATAGATAAAATGATTGATGTCACAATAGGTCATGAATTATTAAGCTTCTTTCAGATTAAAATGAATCCCTCAGATGAGGAAAAAACTTCCTTCATTACAAACAGGGGGACTTACTGTTAAAAACTTATGCCTTTTGGCTTGAAAAATGCTGGAGCCAACTATCAAAGGTTAGTGACTAAAATGTTCCAAGAACATCTTGGAAAGACGATGGAAGTCTATATTGATGATATGTTGGTAAAATCAACACAAGCACAAGACCATTTCCAGCATCTCTCTACTGCTTTTGATATTTTACGCAGGTATAATATGAAGCTAAATCCATAGAAATGCGTTTTTGGAGTGCAATCAAGTAAATTTTTGAGTTTCCTCGTATCGAACAGAGGAATAGAGGTAAATCCCGCTCAAATTAAAGCTATAGAAGAAATACCTAATATTTTAACNGGACTGAAGAATGTCAGCAAGCCCTCAAGAATCTGAAGATTTATCTATCGAAACCACCACTGCTTTCAAATCCAAAAGAAGGGGAAAGATTGTACATCCACCTGGCTGTCTCAGAAATTGTCGTAAGTGCAGTACTGGTAAGAGAAGAAAAAGGTAAACAATCACCAATTTATTATGTAAGTAAAACTTTGCTAGATGTTGAGACTAGATATCCACATCTGGAAAAGTTAGCCTTAGCTTTAGTAATGGCATATAGAAAATTACGACCATATTTTCAGTGCCACCCAATCACTATCTTGACTTCATATCATTTAAGAAATATTCTGAATAAACAGGAATTGTCAGGGAGATTAGCCAAGTGGGCCATAGAATTAAGTGAGCATGAAATAATCTATCAGCCTAGGACTACAATTAAGTCTCAAATACTAGTTGATTTTGTTGCTGACTTTAGTAATAGCATTGTTCCTGAAGTAGAGAAAGAGTTACAACTTTTTAACGGTGCTAATCCGAGCCTATGGACCCTATTCACCGATGGTTCCTCAAATATAAAAGGTGTCGGCTTAGGCATAGTCTTAATATCACCTACGGGTGAAAAGACACGGCAAGCTATCAAGTGTTATCGTATAGCTAACAATGAAGCAGAGTACGAAGCTGTTATTGCAGGGTTTGAACTCACACGGGAGCTCTCAATCGAGAAAATTGTGATCAACAGCGACTCCCAACTGGTACTAAATCAGATACAGGGGACTTACATCGCTCGAGAGACTCGAATGAAATGGTATCTTGAAAAAGCACGAGAGATCGTGAGACAATTCAAAACATAGAAGGTAATGCAAATACCTAGAGAGGAAAATGCAGAAGCAGATGCATTAGCTAACCTCGCAGCAGTCACGGAAGTAACAAACAAAGACAATGCAATTGTTGTTCAACTATTTCATTCAATGATCGACCAGGACAGGAATGAGGTAACTTTCAACAACTTAACCTGGGACTGGAGAAATGAAATTCTTAATTTTTTGCAGAATGGCACCGTACCTGAAGACAGGAAAGCAGCTCAAGCACTTCGCCGCAAAGTTGCACGGTACTGCCTTATTCGCAACTCTCTTTATCGCAAGATGTTCAGAGGACCCCTAGCTAAATGCCTCGGACCTAACCAAACAAAATTTGTGATGAAATAAGTCCACGAAGGACACTGTGGAAGTAACTCAAGGGTGAGATCCTTAAAGAAAACCCTAATCAGAGCTGGATACTATTGACCTAAGATGGAAAAAGAAGCCGAAAACTTCGTATCAAAATGTGACAGGTGCCAAAGGTTTTCCAATAATATGCATCGACCAGCAGAATTATTGCATCCAATAATATCCCCATGGCCTTTAATGAAATGGGGTATGGACATTGTGGGACCTCTTCCCACATCTAAAGGACAGGTGCGATTTTTGCTTATGCTAACCGACTATTTTACAAAATGGGTAGAGGCAGAAGCGTTCAAACAAGTGCGAGAAAAGGAAGTTAAAATCTTCTTATGGAGAAACATAATATGCCGCTTTGGAATACCAAAGGATATCGTGTGCGATAATGGCCCACAATTCATAGGCTCGCAAATCATAGAATTCTTCGAAAGATGGCAAATCAAACAGATCACTTCAACACCATACCACCCCATGGATAATGGTCAGGCTGAGTCAACGAATAAGGTCATCATCAACAATCTAAATAAGAGGTTGAATAAAGCCAAAGGAAACTGGCCTGATGAGTTACCAGCAGTATTATGGGCATGCAGAACAACTTCAAAAATAGCCACGGGAGAAACCCTATTCGCACTTGTTTATGGATCAGAAGCCTTAATACCTGTGGATATTGTCGAACCAAGCATAAGGTTCTCAATAGCGATGGAGGGAGAAAACGACGACGAATTGAGGACCAATCTGGACCCGCTCAAACCACGGAGAGAAGCAGCACTGATACGGATGGCAGCTCAAAAACAAATCATAGAGCGTTATTACAACCGTAAATCTCATCTCAGGTACTTCAAGATTGGGGACTTCGTCCTCAAAAAAAAAAATTCAATCAATGAAAGAAGCAGGCACAAGAAAGCTAAATCCAAACTGGAAGGACCTTACAAAATCCAAGGCATAGCTGGGAAAGGCGCCTATGAGTTGGAAGCTATGGACGGCAGAGTTGTACCAACAAGCTGGAACGCCATCCACATACAGAAGTATTACTTCTAAGGAAAGAATACACATCGTCAGGTATCACACGTTCGATTTTATTTTGAACATTTAAAAATTTTACTAACTTTTTTAGATGATAGGCATAAAGCTAACCCATCACCAGATGATGATATTAGACCTGCAAAGACGCGAGGAAATAACACAATTCCCGGTCTAGAGTTACACTTTCTGATGGACGTTTCAAAGGATTAAGCAGTCATCATCTAAAAAACTATATACCTTCAAATCCGGAATGTTTTTCCTTTTCAGAAAAAGGACCTTAAGGAAGGAATAATCAAGTGCTCGAGATCTCATTCTTCAAATCTCAAACACTTGGGGGACTATACAGTATGGAAGGCTAAGACGAAGCAAATCAGACTATCAGAAAGTCAAAAGCTCGAGCTTGAAGGCCCATCTACCCAACGAGACAAGTAATACGGGCAGAATCGAAAGAGATCAAAAGAGTCATCCAAATACAAAGCCTAATGCAAAAAGCCAAAACCTTCGAACATATTTAGGTTGAAAGGCAAAATATTAGTCACGAGAAAGAAATGTACATCTTTATACTTATTCAAAGTTGTTGTAACAAAAACAGTTAGGGGTAAAAGATCATCATCTGTGTACTCATTCAAAAAACTGTTATCAAATAAAACAGTTATGGATGAAAGATCTAAATCCTTGTATTTGTTAAAAAAACTGTTATCAAATAAAAACAGTTACGAATAAGAAAACATTTCCCTCGTACTTATGAGAAAGTTGTTTCCAACGAAAACAATTGCGTGTAAAAAACCCAATCTTATTAGAAAACTGTTTCCAACGAAAACAGTTGCGGGTAAAAACCCCAATCTTTATAAAAACTGTTACTAGTAAAAAACAGTTGTTCCCTTGTATTAATATCGAAAAACTGTTACCTATGAAAAATAGTTACGAAATACAAGAGTATATCAAATCTGTTAAACAAAAACAGTTGCAACATGAGTTTTAGACGATAATCAAACACATGTAAAATGTCATGGAAGTTCAAACAAAAAACTTTCCTTGGAAACATTCTTAAACATGTGAAAAATTCCTATCACTCTATTGCATTATCATGAAGTTGAGACGTCTTCTTCGTGTCAATTATAAAGGGCCCTCTTCCATAAATTATGCCTATTACAAAAAGGCACACATTTAATATGACAATGTGCCTATTACAAAAAGGTACGGGTAATCTAAAGCATTCTACATGCAAAACTCAGAGGTAAAACTAAAACCTCGAAAAATGAAGCATAGAAAAGACTTAAAGAGTGAAACAGAAACTCAACAAAAGTCATACTAACATTAATATATTAAAACAGCTAAGCAAAATCTAAGTATTAACTTATACTTAGCCGTATAAAATTTTTATATACATTGAGGTGCCCCTAAGTTTTCATTTGGGGACTTTAAAGAATTCCAAATTTACCCCCGATGGGACTAGGGGTAACCACCATTTGAGACAAAGAAAAAAGAAAAAAAAAAGGGGGTGAACCAACTAAACTTCTTCAGGAGGGGGGTTGACTTCACTGGCAGAAGGAGCGGGAGCAACTAGGGATGAAGAGGCATGAGCGGCTGGAGTCTCACCATCAGGTGAAGAAAGGTTATGACCTTGTTGAGCCTTCTCCATGGCTTCCTTAGTTTTATCTATTTCAGCATTAAGATCGAAACCCTATTGACTTATTTCCGTCAATGTGTCAAGGCGTGAATTCATATACGCCTAGCTTACGTTAATAGCAGCCACCTCTTCAAGATCTTCATAATCCCTTGCTCATACTTAAGCTCAGCTCTCAATCCATCGTTCTCCGTTTCTGCAGCTTCATGGTTGGCCCTTAACGGTACAATCGACTCCTCTAGAGTTTGAGCTTTATCTAAAGCCTTAATAAGGTCCTCTTGAGTACGAGTGAGTGATTACACGAGCTCGCCTGAGTATTCCTCCTTCTGCCCCAACAAGTTTTTCAAGTCTCTAATCTCCTCTGAGGCGCGGGACAGCTGCTCAGCAAACTAGGACTCCAAAACACTCTTGTCTTTATCATCCAGAAGCCTTCTCTATTGCCATTTCTGATGCCATGAGCCTCATCTGCCGCTTCAAGGTACTCCTTTCCTCTTCTAAGGCATCCATGTCAATTTGTAGGCTATCATACTGTGCTTTCCAATTATCAGCATCGGCCTGCAACTCTTTTGTCTCCTGGTCCGTGTTTGAGATCCTCTTCATGAGCTTCATGCCTATAAGATTAATCTACAAGAAATAAACCAATCAGATATGGTAAATTTCATATACGAAAATGAAAGAGGATAACCTACATCATACCTTCAAAGAAGTATGCACGACCTCATTGGCCCATGTAAGAGCACCATGGCTGGCTAGCTTGGCTTTCTCAGAGGGACCTATCAACGGCTTGAGCCACAGTTCGAGCTCACCCGTTTTCTTGAAAAGATTCCCCTCAGTTGGAACCTCTATTACCACCTGCCGCATCTCTCTGCTGGAAGACCCTAATTCCCTAGGGGAAGGCATGGAAGCAGGCAGAGATGAAACAGCAACAGGCACGGACGGCTGAGGAGCTGGAGAAGCCACGGGTAAAGCAGCAGGCACGGAGGTTTGAAGATTTGAGGAAGCCACGGACAAAGCAACAGCAGAAGTTGTAATAGCCAAAGGAGCAGATGAGACAGCTTCTCTTAAAGAAGTAGGAAAGACAGCAGCCAAAGGGACATCGTCAGGAGCAAGGTCAGAACCTTCATGGAACAGGCAATCCACAGACTTATGAATGGGGGAATATGAAACATCTTCAAGGGTAGAGGGCTCAACCACAGACACGGAAGGCAAGGTCAAGGGTGTAAACTAATCATCTGAAACCACCCGCCTTCTCCGTGGCCTGTGTACTAAAGCACCTTCTTCTTCTTCTTCTACGGAACGAGACTCACCAATCTTCCTCTTAGAGGAAGATGAACCAACAATAATTTCTTGGGCCTGAGCCAAAGACATCTTCGGGATAGATGAAGCAGACACCCCACGAGCAGAGAACCCTATCAAAAGGGAAAAAGTTAAGAGACAAAGAAAGAAGAGACTCAAGTAAGGAAAGAAGCAAGAACAAAAGCTTCACTTAATGTGGGTCTTTACATGCCAACCATACCTACCAGCGAGGTACTTCCAAGATCTCTCTTCTAAAGGAGGTCCGGACAACAATTTTTCTACCCAATCACGGATATTGGAGACATTCTCAACAGTATCCATGATTACTGAGAGAAGAAGAAACAGATACAGTGTTAGTCAAACATCTCAAGTCAGACCGAGAAAAAGTAAATAGATGTGAGCTAAAGCAGACTCACGTGCGCGATTCCACTTCTCAGGGAAGGGAAGATTTTCTTCACCCACTAAACCAACAGTAGGTACAGCAACATACCAGAGGTACCAAACCCTATCCTTATCATCTCCAGGGGTTACCAGCACTCTTTTGCTCCTAGCATTAAGAGTAAAAACCCCTTCACGAAACAAGGAAGGAGAGAGTAGAGATGAATAAGATGGTTGAAAGAAAAAGGAACCGAGGCTAAAGAAGCTAAACTCCTAAGACATGCGACAACTCGCCACATAAGCGGACCAACTTGTCCTAAGCAGATATTGAAAAAACGGCAGAATTCAATTATGATTGGGTCAATGGGAGGTCTAAACCCTAGAGTGAAAGGGTACGTATAAACAAAATAATATCCCATCTTGTAAGACGTTATTCTTTGATTACTATTCCGAATGTAGACAGGGAAATCAGGCTTCCAAAAACACTCCCTACGAACAAGGGAAATCTGACCCTCAAGGAATCGTGATGTCTTTTTACGGAATTGCGGTTCACGTTATTAGCTCTTATTTGTGGTGCACAATTTCCTGGAATGTAGGTAGTGGTTATGATCGATTCGATAGAAAGGAAGGAATAGTCTGTATTTTTCGTTGGGGATTTCCGGGAAAAAATCGTCGCATATTCCTCCGATTCCTTATAAAAGATATTCAGTCCGTTAGAATAGAAGTTAAAGAGGGTATTTATGCNGATCGTCGGATATTCCTCTGATTCCTTATAAAAGATATTCAGTCTGTTAGAAGAGAAGTTAAAGAGGGTATTTATGCTCGTCGTGTTCTTTATATGGACATCTGAGGCCAGGGGTCCATTCCCTTGACTCGTACTGATGAGAATTTGACTCCACGAGAAATTGAACAAAAGGCTGCTGAATTAGCCTATTTCTTGCGTGTACCAATTGAAATATTTTGAGAAATTGAGATATCAGTATCAGGAAACAATATTCTGAATTTCTTCATTCGAAGTGAATTCTTAGCTTTTTTCTGGATTCTTTCTAGATTCAAAGACTAACCACAAAATCACAAAGAAAATAGATTCATTAGTCCGATACCTTGTATAAAACTCATGTGTGTAAGAAATATTCGATCGCATAGAGTGTACGAATGGGTTGATTAACAATTCACAGATGAAAAAATGGCAAAAAAGAAAGCATTCACTCCTCTTTTCTATCTTGCATCTATAGTATTTTTGCCCTGGTGGATTTCTTTCTCAGTTAATAAATGTCTGGAATCTTGGGTTACTAATTGGTGGAATACTGGGCAATCCGAATTCTTTTTAATAATATTCAAGAAAAGAGTCTCCTAGAAAAAGTTATAAGGGTTGGATACCTTTCGACACTCTCAAGGGAGGAAGATTGGTCTACAAGAACTTGATTTTCTCTAGCAAAGACAAACTCAGCAGGGACAATTTCATCAACTCCAGGTTCACAAGGCGTTCACCTCTACCTCTAGACAGAGACCGAGAAGCCATAAACCTCGGAGAAACTAGAGACCTAACGGAAGGAGAGGGAACTATCTGAGAAGAAGAGGAGCCCCTCGAAGGAGTGGATCCTAGACTCCTAAGTCTACCACCCCTCCGACTCCTAGTCGGAGCAGAAGATGGCGTTAAATTCTCAATATCTATAACTCCCTGAGGTTGGTTTGAAGAAGACATGTTTACAAAGTCAAAAAGAAAATTCTTTACAAAAGACAAAGTTAGAAAGTGTTTCGTGAAAGCAAAGAAAAGAAGAAGGGTATTTATACTTGAGGACAACCGTCAAACATGAAAAAAAAAATGATGAAAAGTCATAATTGAAGATGTCACTTCGGGACTGACACAGTCGTAAAAAGACCTAAAGGTGCCGAGTAAATGCAGAACCAATCCAAAAAGGACACGTGGTATAAGCATTAAATGGAAGTGACAAACAACGCCTATGGTGCAGAGAAGGATACAATGTTTCGAGGAAAAGCGGCGGCAAAATATTTCCGCCATAAATGAATATCCACTTACCAAATATTAATCGATAAATATATGGTAAGTTGGGGGACTATCTGTATTGGTAAAAAAGAATTTCATACGTAAGCCAGCTTTTGACAACTCAGCCAGTTACATGGACACAGGAGAACGCGACAGCAAGATGTGATTCTTTGAAGAGGTACAGAACAAAGAGGCACGATTCAATAAACCCTCGAGCTTATCAGTCACGGGAAACTCAACCTGATCCAAACAGGGAAGAGGCACGGTCAGAAGGAATCTAGACAAAGCTACGGGCAGATTCAAGAACCCACAATTGATTACTCGAACGTTATGTAATTGTATCCCAATTACCGTTATCCTTTGTAACGCCTCATTAATGTCATAATTAGTCATTATTGAGCAACCATAGCAAGAGTTGTACGTTATATCAAGAAATATCCTATATAAGGGAGGGGAATACAGCTTGTAAAGGCATCTGATTCTCGAATACAATTTACTTCGCTTTTCTATATTTCGGCAATATTGTCTATTATTCATTTTTCTCTATTTCCTTGATTATCAATAACTTGTATTCATCCTAGAAATAGTTTTAGTCAAAGGATTTAATTCTTTGGTTAAACACATGCGACATGAGTTAGGTCAATTTTGACTTCAGGGGCGGATGTAGCTTTTAGGCTAAGAGTTCAATTGAACTCATAATTATTAATACAGGGTATAAATTTATATGTCAAAATCTACTAAATCCCAACAAATATTAGATATGAACCTATAGCTTTAACAGTATAATAAATTCTATGCAGAAAATCTTAAAAATTAATCCCATTAAATTTAAATACTGAATCCACCTTTGTTGTCTCGTTTTTATCTCTCTCTTTTTCCGATTCCCAATGTGATAGAAATTCAAAAAAAAAAATTACTCCTTATTAAAAGTTGTGTTTTACGTCCTATAATTTAAGTATACCATTCATCACGTTATTTGCATTCAATTAAATATAAAGTTTTAAAACGTTAATCAGACGTATATATTATACTAATAAAGTCGCTTTTTCGAGTGCGGCCAATTCACATTGCAAAAATGGGGTTGTGATTGCCGGTTTACTTGCAAAGCTAGTGGTTCTTTCCCAAATTGTACTATTTTACTATTTTGTCTTTAAATTAGAAATTAAATTATTTTCTAATCAAAAAATATATTTGTACTAGTATTTTATAGTTATAGACTATCACATTATGAAGAAACTATTTCCCAATTTGAATTTGCTATTTTTATCTTCTTATTATTATTTATTTTTTTTATAATAATTTTAAAACTCCAAATTTGTTAATTCAAAGAGAGTAACTAAATATTAATAACACATAATGCATAATCTAAATTATTTAAACTTTAAATTCAAAAAAAACTAACTATTACCTAACCTAATTATCTTTGTCCTAAATTGTCAAGTGGCCTATTGTGAGATTGTCACTGGCTTAATGTGGAGGCCTTTTCTTTTCCTTTTAATAATATATAGAAAATATATGAAACGTGTAAAAATTATAGTAAAAGAGAACTGTTTAACTTTTAAAGTAATAACAGGTCATATAATGGCACAAATGAAATACTCATTTGTTAAATGGATTTAGTATTTTAAACTATAAAGAGATACCATTAACAGAAAGACATAAGCTGGAAGAAAGATAATATTCTTTTTCTTTTTAACTAGGCAAAACGATAAAAAAAAAATGCTCATATGCGAAATATCTTAATTTAACTATTATGCTTTGGAGTCATTTAATTTACAGGGGTGTATATGCATAATGAGCTACAAGTTTGGTCGATTTAATAGTTATGACTCAAACTTTATGTATGTGTTAAGAAATATATTAGTACAACTAATGAATTCAAAATCTAATAACTCAAATGGTAAGTGAATTTAATATTATCCCGAACTTTTAAAGTTAAAAATCAAAATTCGCCTTATAATTATTTATACACTTATCGTTAACAAACCGTCTCATATTTGCTTTTAACCTCGAATCTCCAGCTTGATATATAACTGATGACAACTTTAAACAACAATAAGAATTAGATGGGTGAAGTTGGATGTTTCTTTAACGTATATTAACATGTAAAATCCGTCCAATGTATGCTAAAGTCAAGAGCGACTGCCAGATGATTTATAATATAATAATATAAGAGTAATGAATAACTCTAAAATAGATTTAAAAATTAAAATTAAAGCATTTTGTATAGTTTAAAAGTAATTTGCAGTTCCCCCCATCAATTAACTGAACAGAAAAATTTTCATTGCGTGAGAGTTCGTGAAAATGCTAACCAAAAGATATACGGAAAAAGTCAAATATATTCTTGTATTATAAAAAAAAAAGTTTAAATATAACTCTCGTTATATTTTGAGTCCAAATATATCCATGTCGTTATATTATTGATTTAAATATTTCTCTTTTTCATTAAGTTTGTCCAAAGTAAACATTCAATCCTAGGTGGCACTGATATTTGATGAGGTGGATGCCACATGGCTTGCCACCTCAGCTCCCCTAACTCATTTTACCCGTCCCTTCTATTTATTTTCCACTACTAAAATTTCGTTTCCCTTCACCACTATTGTCACCAATACTGTCAGAGGCGGCTCAATCAATATGGTGGCCTAAAGAAAAACCTTAATAAGAGGCCTAAGATATATCTAATAAATTTTTATGAACCGAGAGTTTGAGAAAAACCTAAAGCAAAACCTTAATAAGAGGCCTAAGATATATCCAATAAATTTTTATCTGAACTGAGAGTTTGAGAAAAACTTGAGAAAGAACAAAAAAGATTATGCAACTCAAATTATTCAATACCCTTGTTATTTGACAAAATAGATAAATGAGCTAGTATGAGGAGAGAAAAAAGAGAATTTGATTTTATAAACAGGATCTGAATTAGCTGAAAATTGAAGAAAGAAAAAATTACTACAAATTTTCGTTTTGTTCAGTTGTAGGCTTGACAGCCTCCCAATTAAAACACGAGAGCCTAAAAATATGTGATTTATGCGAAGAAAACTAAACAAACTAGAATATTTTTAGTTATTAGATATAAGTATATGAATTACTACATCTACAAGTGATAAAAATTTAGCTATACAAAATTTATTTTTTGATACTGTATTTACTAATTTTGAGGCCTTAAAGTATTGAATACAAAAGACTAAAAGACTAAAATTTAGAATACAATATTTTTTATGCTACCGGTACTCAGTGTCGGCTCACTCAGTGTCGGCTTGAGCCGACACTGAGTACCGCTAGCATGAAAAATATTGTATTCTAAATTTTAGTCTTTTATATATGGATTAGGGACGCTGAAGTGGTATGTCATGTGACATCTACCTCATTAAATATTAGTGTCATGATAATACGATAAAATTATATTTGAACCCAAAATATAACGAATGATATATTTAAACATTTTCCCTAATGCATAGGTATATTTGACTATTTACGGAAAAATATAAGGCAATATGTGTCATCAATCAAAAGGTACACCAAAAGGGGCAAAGACTATAATTTGACTCAAGTCCGGAACCTGGGAGTATCAAAAATATGAAGTCCGTACGCGTAAAGTTAGTGCCGTCAACAATACCGAGTAACTGACTCAGCTGTGTCCTTCCCACTGACGCACGTTATTAATTGGTGTCGTGTCTCTATTTTGGACTTGGTCGATAGTTTCCTTTTTTTGCCAACTTGGTTGTACTATAATAAACTAATGATTGGATAACACTCTTATTTCCCCTCCTGGGCATATTTCTTTTCATAAATTAGCACATGTTAAATATGCTTCCACATGTTTAATTTATGCACGTGGTTTCTTTCAGTGGACTAAAAATAATCTTTTTAAAATCTTTTTGCCAAGTATTGTGGGCTACCGTGACTTTCTAGCTTGGCATCAAAATCACCAGGTGATTTGTATCTGTGTCATCTGAGACCCCACGTTTCAATTTTTAAATTTTAGAAAAAAGCAAATTGAATATTTAAACTTAATCAGTTTGTATTAATGCATTTTACGTTTAAAACTATGATTTAAAATTTCGTACTGTCCCTATTGCAATTTTATGTGAACTTATTTGAGTGGATACAGAGTTTAAAAAAAGAAAAAAAAAATTCAACGTGTGATGCAAAATGAGATACGTACATTTTGTGTGGCTATAAATCATTGTATAAATATAATCTTTTTCAAATAGAAAAAATAATTATTCTTTTTGACACGGACTAAAAAAATAGGTTCAAATTAATTATAACGGAAGGAATAACTAGTTAAAATTTGATTAGTTTGTCACTATATATTCATGTCTCATATCAAATATATTGGATTCAACCGAATCCATAGTATACTAAGCTCTATCTGACTTAAAACAGGGGAAGTAATTATAAAAACAAAAATATATTCACATTAATTCATCATAATTTTTACATTTCACCCGACTAATATGCCGAATTACAAACGGCACAACTCGAAAATGAGTAGAAAATTACTAGTTTTTCCTTATGTGCAAGAGCCCAATTTGTTAAAATACAAGAAGGCAAAGCACCTAACTAATAATACTATACGAGTAATTTGTTTGGAGTGACTGAAACTTAAACGCTGTGAACATTCCCGCCAGTAGAATCAGAAGAATCACCGTTGAAATTCATCATCGTCAACCAATTTTGAATCTCATTATCCCCCATCAATTGATCCCAAATTTCATTTCCAAATTCTGCATTATTTCCTTGCTGCAACTGTGGCTCCGGCAACTGTTGAGGTGAAGAAGATGAAGTGCTCTGTTGTTGATGAGTCTCAGTATAATCAGCAAATGAGAAATTTAGCTTTGCTCTTGGACCCCTGAATTCAATGGCGGCTTTATCATAAGCTCTAGCTGCTTCTTCTGCAGTATTAAAAGTTCCAAGCCAAACACGCGCAGCTTTTCTTGGATCCCGAATTTCTGCTGCCCATTTTCCCCATGGCCTCTGTCTCACTCCTCTGTAATTCTTCTTCTTCTTCTTCGCTATTGAAATTGTAGTACTCTTCTTATTATTATCATTATCATCAATAGCAGCAACCTTTGATTCTGCAAAATTAACAGCAGTAGAAGATGTTGTTCCGAAAATGTCGCAGCCTAAACAACCTTTGATTCTGCAAAATGGACAAGGTTCTTGTTCTGCTGGGACACCTAGAATAGGTGACACCACATTTCCTTGTTCAATTGTAGACATGCTGTTCGAAGGCGAAGAATATGCGGTGACAGTGGTGGCAGTAGAAGTTGCAGTTGAATATTGAAAAGGCGAAAATAAGTTGAAGTGTTGAGTATTTTCTATGGGAATATTACCATTGATGACATTTTTCAAAGCTGAAACCATAACAGAATACTCTTCTTCTCCAGTAAGCCGTGGAAAGTGAGGAAATTGTTGGTTATTTTGGTCAGTATTCGACGTTCCGTCTTCTCTAAATCTTTTATTTGACCTTTGCATGGTTGAAATTTTTGAAACTTAGAATTTTTTTTTTGACTTGAGTTCTGAAATACAGAGAGGTCAAAGGGGGGGAGTTATTTATATACGCGGGAATATCTTACGTGGACTGACAGCACATACACTTTTAATACACGGAATAGAATTTTGAGCTTAGCTGGCATAGTAATAAGTGATTCTATTGGGAGTTTTTCAGGTGATGTAATTGGTGACTTGATCTGGTGGGGCGCGTTCACACGTTACTTTTTTGTGGGTTGAGGCCAGGACCGCATCGACGGTTATGCTTCGGGGCAAAAGATACTTTTGGGGTCCAATTAACCACTTAAATATAGTAGTATAATCTTTTCGAGTCGAATTGATTTAAATTTTTTAATAATTAAACTAAATTAATTGTGTCGAGTTATTAAATCTAAATACCAAACCAAACCAAACTAACAAAAATTAGAATTCGGTTGAAAATCACATATTTCCGACTACTTTTCGACCAAAATTGATCGGTCGGAAAAGAGTTGGTTGGAAAACAATTTCCGACCGAATCTGTCAGTGATTTCCGACCAAAGTGGTCGCAAATTTCAAAAGGTCAGATGACCAAATATTTCACGTTTCCGACCAAAGTGGTTGGAATTTACCGACTGAATCGGTTGTAATAATACAAATAAAATAAATATTTATTTAAAATTAAATAATATAAATATATCATTTCTGACCGAATCGGTCAGTAATTTATAACTAAAAATTAAATTTTATTTAATTTCCGATGGAATCCGTCGAAAACTATTGAATATTAATATTTTTTAAAACAATTTCCGACCAAATCGGTCGAAAATCTGGGAATTTATGGTTAAATCTGGGCAGCTGCCCGACTGTTTCTGTCAGAATTTTATATAAAATTGGGCAGAATTTCGCTCAATTTCGAGCTACACCACTTGTCAAACTATTACAAACAAGAAAATACCAACCAACAATACATTATCACAATCTAAACCAACGGTACATTAATACAATAATACCAACCAATAACACATTAACACAATCTAAACCAACAATACTTTAACACAATCTAAACAAACAATGCCAACCATTAACACAACTTAAACCAACAATACCAACCATTAAACCTAACAATTTTGGGCATAAAAATATCCAAATAGTAGCCCACATTCAAGTTTAAAATTAATATATAAAGTTGTCTCTCACAATCAAGTTTTTCCAATCAACCAAAACATCGAAACTAAACTACTACACATCAGATTCAGTTTGTTCATCCTCATCATCAGATAAATCATGTCCGTGTTTCTCATGAATTGTTGCATTTTAACAAATGTTTCGTATTGGGAATCCAATTGTTGCTTCAAATCACGAATTTCATTTCTAGTATCTTCCATATATTCTTGATTTTGAGAAGAAGAAGAATTGACTAAGACTGGGCTTGAATGACCTGTACGTCGGCGTACTCCTAGTTCGTAGACTTTGCCTTTGTTTACTCCACCTACTGCCTCTGTCCACAATGAAGCCATATCATCAGGTGTTGGTTGAGTTGAAGGAGGCTGAGTTTGTTGTCATTCTTCCAACCTTTTATGATAATCTTCCTGAAATGAAAAACATAACTATTATATAAACAAACTAATATTAGTAAATCATAAATAATTATGAAGTTAGAATTTTACATATGTGTATGACGCACGTGTCTCCACCCAGTATTCTCTTGTACCATCCTTCTTTTTTTTCTTATGCAACTCCTTGAAGACCTTAGCGTGACTCATTTCTCGTCCACTTTCCTTTTCCTTAATAAGAAAAAATATGAGTTAGACATTACAAACGTAAAATTCTATATGTAAAACTAAGAAAAATTTTATAAGTAATTATCAATCTTAGTTTATGGGCTGCAAAAGTAATCGAACCTCCTGTGCAGCGAGCCACCTTTATTAAAGGCACGATTTGCCTTTGCTTGTTCACTCTTTGCTTTTCATTCTGCGGTATTTCATTTCTCAAGAAGTTTATCACAAACATCTTTTCTTAACTAGTTCGGCATTTTACTTGAACTCTGAGTAGCGAACATGGTATCTTTAATCCTTATAGCAACTTTCTTCACGAAAATATTATTTATTTCATTTTGATGTTGAGGATGTCATGTACACTTTGTCTGCAAGTAACATTAGATTTAACACGAATATTTTATTTTGATGTTCACTTTGTAAGAAGAATAAATATCTAAACTTATAGGCTTAAAATCGAAAATCCGAAATATTCAAACAAATTAATCCAAAATCGAACTTCAAAAACTCAGATCTAATTCGAGCTTATTTGAATTGGATTTGAATTGTCATTTACTTAATCTAAAAATAGAATATTCAAACCAAAATTTTCATATTCAATCTGAATTGCCCGAACGCCCCTCCCTAATGACAAATTGTTTATGTTTGACTACTTATATTTAGACAAAGATTTTGGTAATATTATATATAGGGTTAATCTGCACCTTTTAGGGAAGAAGAAGAAAAAGAAAGAACTTTGTACTTGTACTTCCTTTTTTGTACTCAACTAGAAATTCATACGGAGGTTTGGTAGAAAACTAAATGAAACATATTTTGGAAAATATGTTACATTTTCAAAATCATCCATCAAGTGAAAAAAGGTTGGCAATACAGATTCGAAGAAATAAATTTACATACTTAAAGCAACTTAAAAATTTGACGTACTAGTATTATAATTCATTGATAATAATAATAGGTCGCCAACACCTATAATAGATTCAAAACTACAAAATTTCTACACCCAGATTTCAAAACTTCAGCTCTAATACTTGGAGTGCAATAGCGGTTTTTCTTATCTTTGACTGAAACACTTAAAAAATCATGAAAAACACTACAAAAAATAAATTTTAAACTATTGGAGCAGTGAAAAACACTAAAAAAATATGGAATTAGACGAGGGAAACTTACCTGGCAATGGAGGGTCTCGACGGACCTGCAGCGGTGCCGACAAGTGCTGTTGGTTGGTGGCAGCGGCGAGTTTGGGTGGGAGGAAGTTTGAGTGAGAGAGAGAAGAGAGAAGGAAGAAAATATGGAAAGGAAAAGAAAGGGAGTCGTTGGTAGGGTTTTTTAAAAACTTTCCGATCGATTTGGTCGGTAATTTGGTCAAAACTGTCAACCTCGTTTTACTAAATATTTCTGACCGAATCGGTCACTAATTTTATTTTATTTTAATTGTTTCCAACTGAATTGGTCGCTAACAGTGACGCAGAATTTTTCGCCAAAATTTACGACGGATATAGACGGAAATGGGTCATTTTAGTAATTTTTTTTCAACACCAAACCAAATCAAACCGAACCATAGTCGGATTTTTTTACTCGGTTTGATGCGATTTTTCAGTTTCCTATGTATACCTCTAGTCTTTCCTTTACCTTCAAAATTGATATGGGATAAATTTGTTATATTTTTAATTAGAGGTCTCAAATTCAAGCCTTGCATACAATAAATTTTTTTAGTTGAAGGTGCTTCCGTTTTAGTGGGACTTAGGCACATATTCGTATTAGTCGAGTCTCAATTGTGTAGGTACTTAACATTGAGTGAAAAAATAAACCAATATTGTCTTTCCTCTTTTTTCACTTCGGCATTGAGAAGAGGAAGAAGGAGAGCATAAAAAATCTCCAACCAGTTTGTGTCACGCCATTTCTTTTTTATTATTTTTATTTTTATCATTATTTTAATTTTATCTTTTTATATTTTTGCTTCTTTATTTTTGGCACCTTCTTCTCCGACAAGCTCAGCCTCACCAGACATTTTCACCGGCAGAATTCTATTTTTTCTAACTCAATATTTCTTGGAATAAAAATACAAATCAATCAAAACCCATCAAAAGTATTCAAGATCATCACAAAAATATAGAAAAACTCAAGAATTGAAATCAACTTGACATCAAGTTAGAATCACATTTTTCTGGTAGAACAGAAGAGACTTTTTGACCGGCGAACCTCTATTGTAAATCTTTTCCAATTCTCTATATTGTTCTTGTCAAAAAAATTTAGTATTTGAAGAATATGGCTTATTTCTACCAAAATTCGAGGATTAGTCAAGGATATTCCATCCAATCAATGACAAATTTTCGTCAATCCCACCTTCATTTCAGATCTTCTCAAAGGGCAAGAAAAAGTTTTAACCCATAAAATCAAACTTGAATCATGACATACCCATTTTATATATTGGATCTTAAAGTCAGTCAAAAAAAGAAGAAGAAAGGAATGAAAGAGAAAAACAGAAAAAAGGGAGAAGGAACTATTGTTTGGAGATGAATATGGTTAAAGTGAGGGAAATGGAAGATGGAAGATGGAATAAGGAGAAACAAGAAAGAGAGAAAGAAAAGAAAAAGAAAGAAAGGGAGAAAGAGAAAACAAAACAAAAGAAAAAAATTAATGAAAAATAATACTTTTGGGGGATTTTTACGCGTTGTCGTCAAGTGTAAAATACACCATGCTCCACATCAGCTAAAAATGAGTGTCCGGAATACAACACTCGGACAAGATCCATGTCCAGGGACGATCCATCCCTCACATAACACCCAATTCGGATACGATCCATGCTAAGGAAAAATCCATCCCACAACATCAATGCGCTTACTGGAATTGTAAAGACTCCGGAGGGGCCCTAGTGGCCCAAGCGCTATATCAAGCCAACTAAGGCATGATTTAAGTATCGATGCGGTGTGCAGTCCGATCTAATAATTGTCTCAATAACAGGCTCTCGGCCTCACTTAGTCATTACTCTCCAGTCTCACTCACATGGATCACAGATGCCTCCATCAGCCCCAAACAATGATAAGTACGCATATAATTAACAATATTGAGACTAAGGTATGAAGTGATATGCTATAACAGGACAGAGTATATGAAATCAAATAATCACAAAATGAGACAGTAATATACGACCACTCGGGTCTCAGCATTTTCGGCGTGAAGCCTAGCAATTATATTTAACATGATTTCTAACAGGTTCACAATTACTACATTTATAGAAGTGCAGATATCGATCAATGATAGCTACTAGACAAAGGCCATGGGATGAGCCAGGCCAAAAATACTCGGTGCACGCCCGTACGCCCGTCACTTGGTATGTGCGTCATCTCAATTATAGTCATAAATCATATAGCTCGGGGTTTCGAAACCTCATAACCAAGTTTGGAATGTTACTTACCTCAAAACCGACTAAAATACTACTCCGTAGTGCCTTTGCCTCTAGATCCGGCCTCCAAGTGCTCCAAATCTACCAAAAATCGGATTTATACCATTATGATATGCCAAGAAACGAAACCCAATCGAAGTTTATCAAAATTACTTAAAAATCTCGAAGTTGGCCAAACCCGACCCCCGGGCCAACGTCTCGGAATCAGATAAAATTTACAAAATTGGAATCCTTATCCTCCCACGAGCCTACCTATATCAAATTTACCAAAATCTGACCTCAAATAACTATTCAAATAATCAAAAGAATTTTCTAAATTTTCCTACCATTTTTTCTCAATTTTCACTTTGATTTCTCAAGTTACATGATAAAAATCAAGACTAATTCATGAAATTAGGCCAAAAGTGATTGAAAAACACTTACCACAATATTCCCACTGAAAATCCCTTCAAATTCCACCTTCTCCCGAGCTCTCTAATGGGATTTTAAAAATATGGACTAAACCCTCATTTTTGAACCTAGCCAATTTCCTTCATCGCGATCGCGGACTTCCAGTCGCGATCGCAGAGAGTAACTAACACGCCCCCAGAATTCCTTCTATGCGAATGTAGAATCCTGCTCGCAATCGCAGACCTCAACCAACTCAACCTACGCGATCGCGGTTGGCTTAACGCAACCGCGTAAGAATACACTCAACACCGGAAGCCTAGCTTTTTCTACGTGAACGCGAAGTCACCCACGCGATCGCAGTGACTAAGCTGCCCAAAATTTGCGATCGCGAACACACTCATGCGATCGCAGAGAGTAAAATCCTGCCTGCCTCAACTTGTGCTACGCGATTGCGATTGCTCTCACACGATCGCAGAGAAGAAATATCTGCTGCATAAAAACTAGAAAACCAGCAACTCCTAAGGCCCAAAAATGACCGTTTGAGCACCCGAAACTAGGGGTGGGCATAAAATCCGAAAAACCGAATTCCGAACCGAATCGAATTAATTCGGTATTTCGGTTTTCGGTATTTCGGTCTAATTCGGTACAGAAATTTCGGTATTTCGGTATTTCGGTTCGGTACACGGTATTTGATTTTTGATATTTCGGTATTTCGGTAAATATCGAAATACCAAATTTTTTTATATTTTTTTTTTTACGATTTATTTTTTAAGTGATCCGCTAGGCATGAAGCTCTTTGTTTTTAAATTCTATTGCTATCAATTGTCCATACTTCGATTTGTAATTCATGATTCTCACTTTGGCTTTCACATTTCTCTTTATATTTTCAATCTCACGATGTGTTAAAACTTGACAAAATGAGAAAACATCGGATTCAAGTTTCTACAGTCTAATGATATTGACTGATACAAAGAGATGGAATCCATTAAAGTCCTTGTTCCTTTTCATCTCCAAATATCCTATGTAACAGGAATTTAAAAATAAAAAGGAAGTCTCGAAAAGGTCGATTTGGAAAGATTACCAATATATTGGTTGCATAGTACCATATTTCTTTAGGAAATTATATTGTGCTTCTCTATCTTTGGAGTAAGAGTGCGAGTCTGCGAGACACGATTATGCTTGTGTTACGTGTAACATGAGAAAAGATTATTTTGCTTCAAACTTGCATCTCTCTGTACTCTGTAGCAATTATATATTTTACAGATTTATAATTAGCAAAATAATGATTTTGTTTCATACTTTTTGCCTTATTTTTTTTACATATTTGTTATCTGCAATCTATTTTTGGTGTTGTCTTTATATATTTTCAACCCGAAAAGCTACAGATTTGAATAGACAAAAGCTTTATAAAAGCTTTATAACATGGATTTGGTTTAAACCGAAACCGTACCGAACCAAAATAAGAAATACCGAACCGTACCGAAATATTTTGGTACGGTATTTGGTATACACAATTGATAAACCGAATACCGAAATACCGAACCGAAATTCTTAAATACCGAACCGAAGTACCGAATGCCCACCCCTACCCGAAACACACCCGAGGCCCTCGGGACCTCAACCAAACATACTAAGACACCCCATAACATCATCCAAACTTAGTCGAGCCCTCGAAACACCAAAATCACATCAAATTCAAGCCTATGAACTTTGAAATTTCTAAATTCCATCAAGGATGCCGAAGCCATCCAAAACACCTCCGATTGACCTGAAATTTTGCACACATATCCAAAATGGCATTATGAACCTGCTCCAACTTCCGGAATTTCATTCCGACCCCGATAGCCTATTTTTCGCTGTCGACCGAAAATCGCTAAAAAGTAACTTTTGCCAATTCAAGCCTAAGTCTACACCGGACATCAAAACTTCATTCCGAACATACTTTTAAGTCCCAAATCACTTAACAAAGCTATCCGAGCTATAAAATCCATATTTCGAGGTCGTTTACCCAATAGTCAACTTCCAGTTGACTTTTCTAACTATAAGGCCAACTTAAGAGACTAAGTGTCTCATTTCTCACCATGACCACTCTGAACCCGAGTCAACCAACACAACGCCACACAAAAGAGATGAACCACACAAGAAGCCGAAATGGGGGAAACAGGCTAAACTCTCGGAACGACCGACCGGGTCGTTACATAAATCTTTTCCAATTCTCTATATTGTTCTTGCCAGAATTTTTTAGTATTCGAAGAATATGACTTATTTTTACCAGAATTCGAGGATTAGTCAAGGATATTCCATCCTATCAATGATAAATTTTCGTCAATCCCACCTCCATTTTAGATCTTCTCAAAGAGCAAGAAAAAATTTTAACCCATAAAATCAAACTTGCGGCATACACATTTTATATACTGGATCTTAAAGTCAGTCAAAAAAAGAAGAAGAAAGGAATGAAAGAGAAAAACAGAAAAAAGGGAGAAGGAACTATTGTTTGGAGATGAATATGGTTAAAGTGAGGGAAATGGCAGACGGAAGAAGAAGAAACAAGAAAGAGAAAAAGAAAGAAAGGGAGAAAGAGAAAAAAAAAGAAAAGAAAAAAATTAATGAAAACTAATATTTTTGGGGAATTTTTACACGCTGTCGTCAAGTGTAAAACACATCAAGCGCCACATCAGCTAAAAATAAGATATTTATTACTGTTCAAATAAAGTTAGGGGAGTTATAGAACCCGTGCAAAATTTAAGGGTACATATAATAAAGTGGGACAACCATAATAGAGTAATTATGTATTATTTCCTTTTAACATTCCCAGTTTACCTTTTAATGATATAACTTATTGGAACTCTCACTATTACTCATTTAAAATGAGAAGAAAGGTTGAACCTTTATCACCACCTATTTTCTTATTTACCATCACTTATTTAAAAGGATATTTGTATTACTTTGCATATATTTGATTTGGTACGTTAAAAGTCTTTTTCTAATTTACTTAACTTCGTGCCGCAATTTAAAAAAGTTCACATCGTATGAGACGGAAAATATATATTTCATCGATCGTTATCTTGAGAAAAGGAATAATAATAAAAATTAAATTTGTAATAAGTCATTAGAGCCGTACTTCCTTCGAGAAGGCCACACATTTGCAGCATCTGGCTAGAAGTGCAAACCGCCCTAATATTCCAATAACGTCTCATCATATAGTAGGCAATTCATCATTAACAAATGAATAAAACGATCTGAGGCGATTAACCCAAACTAAGGTGAAGAGGAAATCAAATTGTTTCACTTAGCAGATATACTAACATAGGGCAATAACTCAAAATGAACACTATTGGTTTGATCGTCAAAATGCATCCCTTAAGGCTCCTTAATGTTATTTTAGGAACTCGACCAATCCATACATAGCTAGCGTTTGACCATCGATCCCCAAATTTATTTTGAAAAATCTGCTTTGGATGAAGTTTGGCTTGAAAATGAAAATGTGTGGACATACATTTTCAAAACATATTTCCCAAATTTATTTTGAAAAAACATGTGTATTATTAGAGATTTTGCCCAAAATCACCTATTATTTAGGATTTTGCCAAAATATAGACAAAATTTATGGCCAAACATGTGTTTGTCAAATAAAATTCAAGTTTATTTTGGTAAAATTTATGGCCAAACAGGTCCATAATCTTTGGATCTATAATTTTTTATTAATTTGCGTTTTAATGTCCATTTTGAAAAATAAAGTTTATCTTCTGTGACTAATTAAATTATACTGATAGTGCAAAAATTAAGCTTTTTAATGCTAAATATTCAATGTATAAAAGAGGACAAAGGTCTAATTTATCCCCAAACTATGCAAAACGATCTGACTATTAACCAAAAATTATTTAGTTTCAAAGCTTCAGTTGTTAGCCAATAAAGGCAAGTCTGGCTCAATTTGGTAACAACAACGACACCATTGAACCCAACTATTGCTGGAGGGCAAGTTAGACCATTTCACATAATTCAGGGATAAGTTTGGATTAGCATCCTTATTTCTCAAAAGCAATAAAAGATAATTTTTTGCGACAAAGCGAATACTTCTCTCATATTCTCAATCAAGGTTTAAGGAATTCTATTGCTTTGACGTTTAAAAAGTTGAACATTTTAACTCGTGCTAATGAGAAAAAGGAAGGAGTTAACCGAGCCGGATCCCGGATTTAGATTTTGTGGGTTTAATTTTAAGATTTTTAACATTAAATTCGTTATATTTTTAAACGGATTCAGACCTATCATTTATTGCAATTTTTATGAATTTTTACACATAATATTATGTTCCGCAATGAAAATAATGAGTTCAGATAAATCCGATAACCATACTCTACGCCCGCCCGAGTTAGTATAAATGATACTTAAATGTGGAATAAATGAGCTAAAACTATTTTTTAGGATTTCACTTTGATTAGACTTTTCATCGAATCATAAGGTTGTCATTTTGTGGGAACCACCCCAATGTGAGATTTTTAAGCTGTCATTCTCACATATTACACACACTACATGTTTATTTAGGTAATAAGTCTTAATATAGTGTGGTGAACCTTAGGTCGGCAAATAAAGAGAAGATTCCCCTTTCATCAAAGCATGAGTAAAGATATGAGAGGCTAGGAATCATCTTCAATTCGAAACAAAAAGTTATTGTGGGTTTCGCTTTATATTTATATTGATCTCACTTTTTAGGTAGAAGGACTAGAAGCATTAAAAAAATTCATATGACATCCAACCTGATTATTCATAGCTAATTGTTTGCCCTTAAAATTATATAACAATTAAATTTATACGTGAGTTTAAGGATACGTGATCTAACTTGATACAAAATGAGAAATCAGATTAAAATTGAAATTAATAATAAAAAAAGTAAATGCAAACCATACAAGTTGAACAATCTTATCCTTGAAGGTTGATCACCCTCGAGTCAAAATGCTACAATCGGTGCCGGAACAAAGTAATGAGATAATAATAACTAGAAATAACAGTTTATTGCTTTGGGATGCGCGATACAATGTGTTTTGCAAATAATCAGACACCCTTTACATAGCAAAGGAGTCCTACTTTAGGTACAATTCTGTATAAGGTAAAAAAATCTCATGATTTACTAATTAATCGGTTTCATTGATATGTCGCGAGATTCTCACCGTGATATCCGACCGGTTACAGATATTTCGGCCTTCTGTTATTTTGATTCGATAATGTTTTCTCAAGCTAATTCGGAGTCGAGGTCAGTTCCGGAGTTACGAACTCGATAATCTTGAAGACGCGTGTTCTAACCTCGTGCCGGGATCGATCTTCAATTCATTATGTTTCATCCCCAATTTGTCATGCAACAAACGAACTCGGTTTCTACTGTATACGCTAATTGAAATCAAATTTTAATTATATGCCACTGAAAAGAATGAAATATCAAATATTTCGCTCCCTTGAATATGTCATGTAACAAATAAAGCGAACTCTTTATTCTTAAATTTCTGTCCTATGTTAATAGGGAAACTTACACAAATGTTTCAAATAAGTTTCAGCTTACTAATCTCTAGTCATTAGTCATAAACTTACCAAAACTAGCCAAATACATATAAAAATGGAAAAACTAAATAAATAGGGTTCTTTCTCTCAAAGAATCACATGCAAAAATCACCTTCCGTATTTTTAAGCGTATTAACAACATTAGATGCAAGACGGAAAGGAAATTTCATGGATGAGTTAGCAAATAAGGTGATGAAATACAAAAAAAAATATAATATTCCAAAAATCTAAGCATAAAAAGAACTTTTTCAATGACTGTATAGTTGAAATTCATTGAAAACATATAGATAAGTCAATATACAAAATTTGAGGAAGATTTGAGGTGATTTGGACTGATTTTGTATCAAAATTCGTAATTAAATCGAGTTTAAAAAGTTCTTCTGCGACACATGTATCAAACATGAATCATGCATGTATCTCACATACATGTATACATAGATATATATGTAATACACAATTGATACAAATATGATACATATATGATACGCAAATGATACACAGTGTGATACACATATTATTTTTTTCTTGTTCAGTTTTTTACTTCGAATTTTCAATTCAAACCACCTCAAAACCTCATCAAATCATTCCAAAACTGAGATTCAAGCTCCTTAAGATGTACCAAGTCTATTCTAATAACACTCACTCAAAAAAGAACAAAAATTTGATATTTTTTTGCTACAAATAGCTAATTAGCGAATATTAGTAATATTTAACTAATATTAATAATATTTTATAAATTAACTAATTTTTTTAATGAACTACTTATAAATTGACATAGTTAATAGTTTCCTATGTTAATACTCTTTAATTTGAAGAGAGATATTTGTACAGAGGAAAAATATTTATAATACAGATTTGTACATAGGTGACGTGGTGCAAAAGATAAGACAAACCAAGATATGGATAAGTGTGGGTCGAAATATCTACACAAACAAACAAATTGCTGTTATGAAACAATAAAGAACAAGAATAATATTGCAGAGAAAAAGGGAGAAGAAATTCTTATTGAATTTTTGGGATGAAACAATGGAAGATGACGGCTCTATTTATAGGGGAAAGAGTGATTTATTGGGAATCCATCTTTGTCATATTATGGTGTTAATCAAAATATATACCGCACATCAATAATAATAAGATGGAATTATTTGGCTCCTGACCCTGAACCACTTGTGAGGGGAGAATGTAATATGCTTTCGTATATAATGTATATCAAAATAATATAAATAACTTAGTTCCCATAAGTAATAGTTTAGCTATTAAGTGGAGGCATTCAATAAATCATTTTGCTAAACCAATTGTGGTATAACCAACTTATCAAGATAAAGTCTTGAATAGAAAATCTGGAAATTATGTTCTAAATCAAATTATTGAGCAAGTTATCTCGCAAACAACAGGTTGCGGGTTAATAATAATTGCACATGTAACCATCTCATAGATGCATCTTATGTGGTATACATGGCAGTGAATGGGCCCATATTCACCTTTGATATTTACAGCATTCATGGGATCAATCTCAATTTTAGTTGGTTTATTAATTAATGAGAACAAGTAACATAAGAGAATTCATAAAGAACTTTCTAGTTCTTTAATATTTACCCATGTGAATTCTCTATTATTTTTGCTCATCATACTTAAATTGATATGGCTAAACCAATTATGCCAACTGGATAAATTATAAATATTGATAAACTTCAAGTTTATACCATGACGTGTGCAATTATCAATAAACTCCAAGTTTATTATGATATGGGTTTATATATCAATAAACATTCACTTTATTGTGGTATTCTTTTATTTGTGTAATACAAACTGGAGAATAAAGCGGGTAACTTTAACATACATATTACCCCGCTACAAGTTGTAGTAATAGAAGATATTAATTTTTTCTTCTTTATTTATAGTCTCAATATATTCAATCACTTTAACGAATACTTTAGAAACTCAATAAGTTTCTTTGAGACTTACAACAACACAATAAATTGACATAATCAATTGTATTCCTCCAAAATAGTAATAATTGGCTCTTTGAGAGCTCTCAATTAATTTTATACTACCACATATTCATCAATATTCATATGGTTAATATCTCTTTCAAGGAGAAAGTTGTAAATTATGGTCATTGTCAAAATTATATGCTAGATCTGTTTCTTGCATTAGTGTTATCCTTTAATAATCACATTGCCAAAATAGTTTGGCGTACAATAGGTACGTGACCAATGATCATTCATGCCATAATAATGACATTATTTTCTTATATCATCTTAAACCCCCTTTTAGAGGTGAGTGTAGTATATTCACTACCTCTAGCACTTACATATTCTTCCAACAATGAATATGTATTCATAAATCAGATGTTGTCACATTCATATCATGAATGGACCATAATCATCTATATGTGTTTTACGAATTTCATGTCATATTGATGACAAATATAACTTTCAAATAGTGAAAGATTATTTTGAGAATTCTTAATATTCCCATTATCATAGTGATGACGATTATAATTTTGTCTATCACCGCGTCTTCTTCCATTGATATCTTCACGGTAATAATTTTGTCTTCTTTCAGACTTATCGTATATTGCTATCACATTTTCTTAAAGGGAATGAGAATGAAGCAAATTTAATGGGACGTGTTTCCATATCTTTGCCCACAATCATGCATGATTTGATTATGGCAAGGCATAAAAATTTTACCACCTCGGGTGGTTATAATTTCTTGTAAACTCTATAGGAGTTATAATCAAAGTTTATTGTCTTTGCTTGCATTTAAAATTAAATTATAGAATTTCAAGAATTTAAAAGAGAAAAATAAAGTAAAATACTTACCTTAAATTCATAATTTAATTATGAAGAAAGTTCATGGAGAATTGACAATCATTATGCTCAATCCCAAAGCTTCTACTCAATTGATTAGAATCTCGTGCTGATAACGTGTTATGAAACAATAAAGAACAAGAACAATATTGCAGAGAAAAAGAGAGAGAGGAAATTCTTACTGAATTTTTGGGATGAATTACAATGGAAGAGGACCTCTCTATTTATAGGGAAAGAGTGACTTAGCCACCAAGTAACAAACCCTAGAATCTCTCTAGAATATAGACATTCACCATAAATAGAATTCTATTTATAACAATTGCAACCTTTTTAATTTCTAAGTGTTGAGCTTTATTTGTATTATTCTTTTCAAACAATGATAGTTTCCTTTTGACTCTAAAATTCACTTCATTCAAAACATGATAGTTCCCTTTCAAAACAAAGGTCGGTATGCAGTTTTTCTTTTGACTCAAAAGTTCATTTCATTCCTTTCTGAAATAATTAGCACTTAGTATTTATCCTCATGACTCATCTATGCAATTTATAAAGCAAAAAAAGAAAAAGAAAATAATATTGTATAGCCACTCTCAAAATAATAATCGAAAAAATATATAATTTTTATTTATTTTTTGTATATATATATATTATATATGTTATGTACAAAAATTATTATAAATTTATTCACTTTTCTGACTATCAAATATAAATAATTTGTGTCACGAACTTAAAGTGAAATAAGCCCAAAAAAGAATAGTCCCCACAAGCAATTTCTCTTGCCCTCATTTATGTGACCCAATAATTGGCATCTAATCTAAGGTCATAAGTAGTGAATTACTTAGAGAAAAGCAATGAGTACGATAAACATATGTGAATAACAAACAAATTGAAGTTGGAGTAGTTTCAAAAATAACTCAGGAAGAATTTAAAATAAAGAAATTGGATTATACTCGCATTTGATAATTGGCACTGGCCTGAGTGGAAGACTACGACAATAGATTTAGGATGTGTTAGGTATAACAGAAATGTTTTTGAAAAGAAAATATTTTCTTGGAAAATAAGTAGTAATTTTATTTATTTGTCAGTTTTTGGTACGTAAATTCTAAATATGAAGTCATAAATTGTCGAACCAACAATCTTCCGAGCCCATAAATTTCATAAACTTCTGAACCTCAAAATTTCGAACCCGTAAACTTCCAAACACATAAACCTCCGAACTCATAACTTTGAAACTTGTAAAATTTCCAACCTGTAAATCGAAAGATGAAAAAACTAAAACTGAAAATATATAAGAAAATATTCCCCGGAGGGGGGGAGGGGACAGTGGGGTGGAGGTGGGTATTTTCTTGGAAAATAAGTAGTAATTTTATTTATTTGCCGGTGTTTGGTACGTAAATTCTAAATATGAAGCCATAAATTGTCGAATCAACAACCTTCCGAGCCCACAAATTTCATAAAACTTCTGAACCTCAAAATTTGGAACCCGTAAACTTCCAAACACATAAACCTCCGAACTCATAACTTTGGAACTTGTAAAATTTTCAACATGTAAATCGAAAGATGAAAAAACTAAAACTAAAAATATATAAGAAAATATTCCCCGGAGGGGGGAGGGGGCAGTGGGGTAGAGGTGGGTGGTGCAGAAAACGAAAAAACAGAAGAAGAAGAAGAAGAAGAAAAAACTTTTTTGTGCGGGGGTGCGGGAGAGAGGGAGGGGAGGGGGGGCAGTGGGGTGGAGGTGGGTGGTGCAGAAAGCGAAAAAGCAGAAGAAGAAAAAACTTTTTTTGTGCAAGGGTGGGGGAGGGGGGAACGTAATAAAAACTGAAATTGAAAAAAAAAAAAAATTGGAGAGAAGGGATGGGGTGGGTAGGCGTGGGATGGGATTAGGTGGGTTGGTGTGGGGGTGTGGGGTGAGTTGGTGAGAGTGGGGAAGATTGAGAAGAGTTTTGGAAAATATTTTCCTTTCTCTGGAAAATGAGTTCATAAGGAAAATGTTTTCCAAAACATTTAAGCCAACCAAATATGAAAAATAGAAAAATATTTTCCTTCATACCAAACACACCCTTAGTCACAGCGCTTTCCTCGCCATTTGAGCTAACCTTATGAGGGTGCGGTGCGGGTTCATCTTTGTGCGGTGCGGTGCAAGTTGAAATAAGTTTTTGAAGATTTCATACATGGCGGGGAGGTTGCGGGTTTTTGGGCTGAAACTGCCGCGGGTTTATGCGGGTGTTGTTGCATTTGAAGGAATACAAGTCTACTAATTCCACCCTTCCATTCTTTGTGCATTATAATTTTTCGTTTGCTTTGTAAAATCTCTAAATTCTCTTTTTTTAAGAATAACTTCATTCTCTAAATTTTTGTAACTATTCTTATAAACCCGTATTTTGTGATCCATGAATCATTAACTAACCTTTAGTTTATTAAGTGGTACTCGTTTATAAATGATGTTTCATTTTACTTTTAAAAAAACCTTCAAAAGAAAAGATTTTAATATAATTTTATATATTTTTAGTTCTATTTTTCCATCCCTATTTTTTTGTAGACAAATAGGAATACACTCGAGTTTTCAAAATATGTCTTCCAACTAACCTAACCAAAGACTAACTATTGTTCAAAATAATAGATTGGATATTATATTAATATTTCTTCACCTAATGCGTTGTCACTCTAAAATATATCATATTTTACGAAAAGAAGAACTACAAAATTAGCAGCAGTTCACTAAATGTCCATGACTTCTCTTTATTTTTTTCATTGCAATTTATGTTCGGAATCTTTTTAATCACTACAATAACATTAAATTTTGATTTAGTTGTTCTAGATCTACAAAATCAGTACACCAAAAAAAAAGTTATGCGATGCGTGTTGAAAATTTTGCGGGTTATAACTCAATCCGTCCCACGCCCGCACCGCGCCGTGCCGCCCCACCTATTGCTATCTCTAAGTGAGAATATATGAAAGACAAATATCTTATATTAATTAATTTGGTATCCTTCAATTGAGCAATAGCATGAGCTAGCTAATTTTTGGGGCATTTGCATTTATACGCGCTTTTTGGTCACGTTTTAATTTATACCCGTTTCGTAAAAAAATTACAAACGTACCCACTTTTCGCGTAACTTCAGGCATACAGGCTTGAAGTAGCAAAAATGTTTGTCTGAAGTGGAGCAAAACTTCAAATATTTTTGCATGAAGTTCGGCCTGACTCGCAAAGGCAATCACGCAAACTTCAGTTCATAGTGCAAATGTCAAACTTCTATTCAATAAAACAACATCATGTGTTGGCTGAAGTTTTTGTTAATTGCTGAACTTCAGCATTCTAATAGCTGAAACTTTGTTTGTAATTGCTGAATTTCAACATTCTAGTAGTTGAAATTTTGTTTGTAATTGTTGAATGTCAGCATTCTAGTAGCTGAAGCTTTGTTCTGTATTTGCTAAACTTCAGCATGTTTTAGCTGAAGCTTTGTTCTGTTTGTGATGAACTTCAGGGCTGAAGTTTGTTTTGTATTTGTTGAACTTCAGCTTTTTAGTAGCTTAAGTTTTTGTTTATATTTGCTGAACTTCAGCATTCTTAGAGTTGAAGTTCTAAAACAACAATGAATTTAAAATAGATCATGATTAGCAGCGATTGATGTTGTGCATTTCAAATATTGAAGAATGAAAAATATTTTCGACATGAAAACAAGTTACTACAGATAAATTAGAACCAAAAATCAATGTTCCTGTAAAGCTAAAATATCTAAGAGGTTAAATTATTGTGAATAAGACCAAACTGAACATAATGGGACAAGCAGATATATACGAATCATCAGGCTAGAACGCATAACAGTATCTCAATCTTCAGCATTCAGAAAACGAAGGAGGAGCTGAAGTTGTTTAAACAGTGGGTACAAGTTAACACTTTTAAAAAAAGTGGGTATAGGTTAAACGGGGGCGACCAAATAGGGCGCCCCGTGTAAAAAATAGCCACTATTTTGCTGAAATACGAAAAGTTTCAGCATAATATGTTGGATTATAGAACTCCTGCATATAAACTTCCAGCATATTATGTTGGAACTCCAGCATACGAAAAATTCCAGTATAATGTGCTGAATTATGGAGCTCATGCGTATAAACTTTCAGCCTATTATGTTGGAACTCCACCACATTATGAAATCTAGCATATTATGCTGGAATCTCATATGTAAAATATTCTAACTCCAACATATTATGTTGGAATTTTTTCGGATTTTTAAGAATGTTTTTGTTCAGATTTTATTCTTACGTAAAAAAAGTGATTAAATTTTAATTATATTTAAACCTGTGGATATTTTTTAGTTATCAATGGTAAATCTGACTATTTTTTATTTTTTCCCTTTGGATGATCGCATATTAGTAAGAAAAAGTGCATCAACAGTTTCATGGATAATTGATACTCCTGTGGTCATGTTCTTAAATCCAAAAAGCTCTAGCTATTGGCCGCATATGGTTCCAGTTTTAGTAATAGTTGACTGAGTCATCAGCTCATCTTTTAAATATAGGATTTTAACTTACACACATTTACAATGCAAGAAATATGTACATTAATGTAATTTTGTCCGTTGTACCATTAAGTTAATCTTATTTATAGATTACTTGCTTTACTTATGCTTTAATAAAGTTTATTAATTTCATTTAAAATGAACAAGCACCTACATTTACTTTTCATATGACATGATAGCATATACATTCTTTTACAATATGAGTGTATATAAATTAAACTCATCATTATATAGCATAAATTGACCGAGTCTGCAGTCTCATACAAGTCAAACTCTCAAATGGCTTATTCATTCTTGTGCACTCATGCACATATATATGCGGCTAACTTACCACTTTTTATGTCTCAATCCTACTATCAAAAGTTGCAACAAAAGTCAACTTTATGTCAAAAATAGATTCAATAATAATATATCCAGTAAAATTCTACTAGTGAGGTCTGGAAAGAGTAGATTGTACGCAGATCTTACTCATACCCCGAAAAGAATAGAAAGACTGTTTCCGGAAGACTTTCAGCTCAATCAAGAGAGACAGTAATATCAGAAAAGAAACAGAAGAAAAAATACGTAACAACATGTCAAAAATAGATTGAACTCCTTGAAAAGTTAATTTTGATCAACACTCTCCGACTCATTAGTCACATCCATTTAAAGACAGCTAAACTTTAGACTTGCCTTCGGTACCATTATTATGAAACAAACAGTGAATCAACAAGTAATGCGTACGCCTATATAACGAACACAAAAACTATTTGTTACGGTCCAAATTCTCAACCTTAGGGATCGTGATAGTGCCTAACATCACACTTGCTAGGCAAGCCAATGTTAGAATTGAGTAGCTAACTTCCTTTGATTATCTTCTTAAACATCAATAAATAAATCTAATGTAAACTTAATTTAGATGATTTTCAATGATAAAATAATAAACAATTGAATAAAAACGAACCACGAACTAATTATATAAATAACTCTAAGATTACTCAGGGTCTGGTGTCACAATTCACGAACTACTAAAGATTACTACAAATACTGGGCTGAAAGAAATAATGTAACTGTTCTGAATAAAATAAAACAGCGTTTATGGAAATAGGAAAAGACTCTCGGGATCTGCAAACACCGACAGATATACCTCGTGTCTCCGAATAAATGAATAGCCGCTCTAAACATTTCTACTGCTGGTCGATACCTGGATCTGCACAAAAGAGTGCAGAGTGTAGTATCAGTACAATCGACCCCATGTACTGAGTAAGTGTCGAGCCTAACCTCGACGAAATACTGACGAGGCTACGGCGTGGCATTAACAACATATAACATGTGACAATAATATATACTATAACGCAACTAAATTAATTCTACACAAACAAGAAAAATATAACCGAGACAATAAATATAAAGCAAGAAGGAAATCTAAACAAATAATTAAGTACTCCAATAACAATGAAATAACTCAGCCGCCTTTTCCAGACCTCAGCTATAACCAACTATCAAATAATTTTCAAGGTTCCAAACTTTAACTTTAGATA
>MDKI01063606.1:0-133536 GCA_005239505.1 Nicotiana paniculata
TTCTATGTTTAGGTTGAAGCCTTCTTTCTTATTTCCTCAGCTAGTCTTCCATTGTAGTACTTATGGAGGACCTTCTGACTCTTGTAAAGCTGCGAGCTTATTACGGACCTTTTGATGTCTTTCCTTGCCTATAATCATCTATAGTTGCTTACCTCCGTATCCTTGTTCTTGTAGGGTTGCTTGTAAACTGATATTTTGACTATCTTCCCAGTGGTATTCTCTTTTATTTCCTCCCCAACTCTTATACGAATATATCTCAAGTATTACAATGTCATAACTACGAGGCCAAATTCCCCATGTTGGGGTTCCCTGTATTTATCTTATATTGATCTATTGATTTGTCTTTATCCTTTTGTCTAGCCATAACAAGAAGGTTCCTAAATCAACTACTAACTGCTTGTTGGTCCGTTCTCATATCAATACTCCGCGTAATCGTTCTTAGGTTATTTCCTTTGACTTAACTTACATCTTGTGCTGGATCTTTATTTATCTATAACATCCCGGGCCAGAACCCTTACTTCCTCTCCTTGGCGTCGTGCTTTCTTCATGTTATGGAATTGTAACATATAAGTAGGATATGAATAAGTGTAATCTCATTCCTTTTTCGTTTTTACCGCATTCTTCCTGTACCATTCCATGATTACTAGCACTACTTTATTCTGACTTCATGGCACAACACCCACTATTCCCCCATTTAGGGGAGTACTAACACTTAGTGGTATGATGGTCTACATATAAATGTTTTACCTCTTCATCCTTGGCGTCTTTTCACATCATCGATGACCTTTACTCGCCTTGCAGTAACTGTTATGTACCAAGGATAAAAAATTTCCTTAGTCAAGAGGGATACATCTAGTGTAACCGGCACGTACAGTCCCTTCAGTTTAACTTTGATCACATTGCTTAATTTAGGGAAGTGTTTTCCTGAATGACCATTTTCTGAATTTCAATTGAATGTTCTTGTTTTTTCCATTCTATTAAAGCCGGGGCAAAATCTGAAATTCTGATAATACTGACTATTATCCAGTCACTCAGTCCTTAATTCACAGTTAGTTATCCTGTTCACCAGGCCATACTAACTTGCATTACTTTGGGGGGTCTAACTTTACCGTTTGTTCACGAACTTGGTTCTCCAAATGAGGATATGACTTTATGGTCTATACTCTTTCGTTGTCTCAAGGCATGTTACTTCTCGTCTTTTCCTTCACTTGCCTATAAACTCTGTAATGCTGTCATTTTTTTTTCTCTGATCGACCGTTGTCATCCATGTATCACATCTTACTCATAATGCACACTCTTCTTATTTCGTGCTAACATTTCTATCTATCACTTTATTCTGAAACTTATCGACAAAATATTCTTTTTCTTTTAGCTCCCCTTTGCTCCATCCGCTGGCTCTTCGGGTTGCTTAACATTGTTTCTCTACTAGGGACGTGAGTCATACTAAGATGATATTTATCCTTTCCAGGCTTCCAGTGCCTATCTTTGTAGTACTCATATCTAGTTGTACTATTTTAGAGTGCACCATCGGGGTGTCTGACAAGGAGATCTATTAGCACTTTATCTTTGGAAATGTCAACTAACACAAACAATATATCCCTCAGTTTGGGTAACTCTAAGCCTAGCCGAATCCTGATATCCGTCCTTCTCTTATACTACTTATGTTAGCTTCCATAGGGCATAAATGAGATGGGTGTGGCCAATTGTACATCCCTTTCTTACAATTGAAGGTAAATCAAAACACTTATATTTTTCTTCCTGAATTGCAAATACTGATAACTTTCATTAACTTGGTACCTCGTTCCCTTCTTCACTTTGTTCCTTCTACTTGTTGAAACTTGTGTCTAACTTCTGATTTTGTTATTCTTTTTTATCGTAAGAGTGGACAAGTATTCTTTCCTTAAAGCTCCTTATAAAGAACCTTACACCTTTTAGTACACGCATAATCTGCTGAAGACCCGACATTTACTAATCATAAGCAAGATGAAAAATCTAGATCATCTAACTCAACACTTCCACATCTATATCTCTTATCGATCGTCTTTCCGAATGTAGGTATCGTCGTGTTACGAATAAAGTCAAATTTAGGAGTTTGAATTCTTACAATGGAGCTTTATCACACGATATAGAGTAAGAAGAAAGAGTGACGGTCATAAATGCCCTGTAGCCTCCTGCTTATAAGTGTGGTGCATGACACACCCATAAACAAGACTCTACCAGACACGACTTGCGGACTCCCTAGGACAGAACTGCTCTGATACCACTTTTGTCACGACCCAAACCGGTGGACCGCAACGGGCACCCGGTACCTTACTCAACCAAGTACCAATGTAACATATCTTTCTTATTACATCATCATATACACGTGATACACGTGACTAATGGGCCATTCATAACAATTTATAAACTCTAAACATATGACGACAAGGCCATAAAAGTATTCGTATACATGACATCTGTCTACAAGCCTCTAAGATTACATAAGTATCATAAAGGTCGGGACTGAGCTCCGCCATACTAATTAATACATGTACAAATTATACTGACCAAATAAGCAACTCCGAAGCAAATGGAGCGCACCAACATCTTCCGCTAAGCTGATAGCCTACTTGCATAGCTCTCGACCTGTCTATCAGGACATGCGGGTATGAAACGCAACGTCCCCAGGCAAAAGGGTACCGAGTATCTAAGCAGTATACATAAAGCTGAAACTGAAATGATAATCTAAACATATGCTTACCTGCTGATACTGACTCAATTCTTTCAATATAATAAGTAAAATAGTTGTCCGGCTCTATAAGGCTCGGTATATATCATAGTAGGCTCGCTCATAGGCGCTCGGCCATACTAGGCTCTATATGTCGGCCAACTAGGCTCACTCATAAGCGCTCGGCCACAGTAGGCTCGGTATATAACTTACCATCTGATCTGAGGTTTCCCAATAGGGGCCTTCCCATCGATTATAGCTCGATGGTAATGAAAATATTGTGATACTATATATATAGACTCTTTGCTCTCTTTACTGGAACAAGGAAATACTCAGTTGAATATGAAGTCCCGATAAATAAAATATTGTAACTTGCGAGACTAGGAAAATATACATAAATTCTGGGATATGAATTGTTCTTTATGCCTCGTTATCAAACTCGTGTAATTACGAGATCATGCCAAAATAAAAGAAGGGAGCCTTAACATACCTAAAGTAGGAAAAACTCCGTATAATATTCTTGGCGAAGATTTATAAGTTGGATTGAATTAGCTTCTGTTCTTGAAGCAAACTGAACGAACTACGCTTCTGCTCTTTGAAGTAATTTGGAACTAGGAAGATGGAAATGTTTCATGCTATTAGGATTATAGACATTTTTTATTTTTTGGTTCCCTTTTGTCCACATGAATCGAACAAGATTTTTTTTCCTCTTAGATATATAAGAAGTTTGTAAGTCACTTTGCTAGAATGACTGCTTCTTTTTTTATAATGAGATCTCTAGCAAATCAATGTTTGGCTCATCTAGCAATTTTTGACCAAATCCAAGAAGTTGGAGTTTGCATTCTGTTCTTCAGTAAATTAGAAAGACATGAACTATGTTTTTATTCACTTTTTAATTCCCTTTTGATTCTCTGACCCAAAAATGAACTAAGCTTGTAAAGAGACCAAGCTTTAAGAGACCAAAAACCTATTAAATGTATTAAACTTACACGTTGCTACCTTTAAGACACTAAGATATATGACTACTTAGTCATATATCTCAATTGTGGTCTACTGCCACGTGGGGAGTGGGGGTGGGGATTATTTATCTTTATCCATTTATTAGGTAATTAGGAAATATCTCGTTACCCGGTAATCAATTACCTGCATAATTATGAATTATTTCAATTTACTTAAAAATTCTCCTTATTATTAATATACTTTATATATTATACTACCGTGGTCATATGGTACCTTGCATGGTACTAGTCCATAAATACCGAGTATTTTAGCTCAGGCTGTATTTTATTTCAACATCCTAAACTTCGACACAATTTATTTTCTTCGATTTGATTCCCCTCTCACCTTCACGAATTTACTTATCACTTGTTTGAAATTGCAAAATGCTTAAAATCTCAAATTAATTCCATCCCCGAACTTACGTCGATCAACTTACGATGAAACTTTAACGTACGAAAATGCGGGATGTAACAAATTTTATAGTATTAACATACCCACGTAAGGTGAATCACATTGGGACGCTATGAAATACCGTTATGGAAACATGGTATCACCTTAGGTGGATGAGTTCATTTCAGATGTTCCCCGATGAGATGTGAGCCCTAGCGGTAATGTTACATAAAAGGTCAAGTTATCAATGTTATATTATAGATCAATATTGGGGTGAATCAACAATGGATGGAATAGAGTTACAAAGTATGAGATGAGGGTAGGCCGTCATTCTTAAGATGAACAGTAATGAGGAAGCATTAAAGGACATAGACTTATACATATATGATAAGAAGTGAAAGAGTAACCTAGAGTTTTGTAGTAGACCTCAGTAACAATAAATCACAGTAAGAATTATGGTATAGTATGACCCACCTAGATGCAATAAATTCATACAGATGGATAACCAGGTCTATGAAATAAGATATAGCAATATTTGTAAGTCCAAAAAAGTACCGAGCGAAGAACTTCAATGTACTTTCCCATAGGGACATCTTGTCAAGCTCTGTATATGTTCACAAAGGGAGGCCTAAAGATGGGCAAAAAAAATTGGAGGAAAAAGGAGAGAAGAGTCGCATAGGAGCACTTACAAGTTCAATGTCGTACAGGCTTCGTGATAGAAGGTAGCAACGTGTTACGAGATTGGAACGAATCCGACCACAAGTCATGGTGTGACAAAGATGCCTAAAGGGGGGAATGCCCTAGCCTTTGGATTTATTCACAGTACTAAAGTATTCGGAAGACATAGGTTATAAAAATGATAAGTGCATTAGTCAACATTCGAGGACAAATGTTCCAAAAGGGATAATGATGTTACACTCCATGTTTTCGTACGTGGTAGTACGCCATAAGTAAATTGGTATAAGCTTAGAAATGAGAAGTTACATCCAGCATTTTTATACGTTAAAGTTTCATCGTAAGTTAATCGACATAAGCTCGGGAATAAGATTATTTTTAGGTTATAAGTATTATTCTATTTGAAACAAGTTCGTCAAGGTTAGATGGTAAGTGAATCTAAGAAAATGAGTTTCGTCGATGTTTGACATTTTGAGATAAAAAACGGTGGGCGCTATAATACGCAGTATTTATGAATTTGTGCAATATAAGGTACCACATTAACATGATAGTAAGATATATAAAGTGTGTTAAAAGTAAGTTGTGTTTTAAGTAATTTGAGATAATTCTTAATTATGCGGGTAATTGATTAATTATTGGTTAATGGGAGAATAACTAGTTAATTAAAGAATTGTTGGGTGATTAATTTAAATCTTTAGATAAAGTTTGATGAACCAACGTGGAAGAAAGTAAAATGAGACTCAAAATCAATTTGTGACTCTTGATTTTATGTTACTAGGTGGAATATTTTAGGGGAATTTGTGGCTAAGTAATCCTTGAAGTGGGGCCCACTCTCAAGGTTCAAAATCAACCTCCCTAATTCATTAGAGGGAGATGGATTACAACTTCAAAAGAAAGGAATGAATTAAATCTCAAAACAAGGAGTTTATATGAAATATTCAACATAAGTAATGGATGAAGCTCACCAATTCGTATGAAACTGCAGTAGCGTGAAATCGCGACTCTAAGGGGGTACTTTACAACCTTCCTCAAGAATGTTGTACGAATGTTTTCCCTAATTTGATGTCACGCCCCAAAATTGAGGTACGAGACCGGCGCCTAATCGGATGAACCTAGTCAAGCGGACCTGGATTGCCATTCCTACCCAACGCAGTTCCCCGTGTTCATAATGTACATTTATAGATGAAACATCAAAATAGAATCCAAGTATGCATTTACAACATAAGTCAAATCTCGTCTTTTAACATTTTCAACATTTAATCTTCCCAAAACATACATTCTAAAATACAAAACTCCTGACACGAGATCGTGATTACAAACGAGTACGACAACTACCCCAAATACATATATACAACCTACATAATGTCAACAGATCATCTAAGGATACGGAGAAGAGTATATAAACTTGCTGGCAACAAGGCCCCGGCTATACCTTAAAAGAACAAAATATTCAAAAGAAGATGACATAGACTACGCACGACACCGAAGGAAGTGGGGCTCACCAAAACTGCTAAGGAGATGAAAGGAACGCTCCACTATCGGCGGACCAAGCTACCTACTACAGAACCACCTACATCCATATAAAAGATGTAGCGCCCCCGGCAAAAGGGCCGTTAATACCATGGAATAGTACTAGTACATATGAACAAGCTTTACTCTATGTAAAATCAAACAATACATAGATAGGAGACAGTCAAAGAAACCAAACAAATACTGCACAGAGATACAGGAAACACAAATGACAGTTCCACAGTTTCTTATTTCAATTGTTCTCTTGTTGCGGCGCGCAACCCAATCACACCTTACAATCATATTCCACTCTTATTTATTCTTATGCGGCGTTCAACATAATCCCACCTGACAATCACATTACATCCTTATTACTTCTGTTGCGGCGATCAACCCGATCCCATCTTACAATCACATTACACCCTTATTACTTCTGTTGCGGCGTACAACCCGATCCCACCTTACAATCACATTACACTCTTATTACTTCTGTTTCGGCCTGCAACCCGATCCCACCTTACAATCATATTTGATAGCAACATCACCAATCAATTCAATCACAAGGATTTTCATTATCAAGAATATACATTTGTAACAACCAAATAACCATGTGAAATCAAGGCCATAGTAATCTTTACCAAATAGTGTGTCATATACGGCATACCATCAACATATAGTTCAATTATATAAATCAACATTTCCTTTCCATTACTTGCTACACAACATTTAGCTCTTAGATACATTCAACAATTTGATTCGTTACCATTTCTTTCATTTTGCAGCGCATTCTCTCATACCGATGTATTCAACATTTAACGAGCTTTGCGCATGACAGAATAAGAACAAAGAATCACCTTTTCACAATCTCATATAGCATGGTGGAATGGTAATCAACTAGGACAACCAGAGAACAAAATCTTACGCCTCAGCACATTAGAACAATCGATTCACATATGCATAAGCCAGAAACTCATACCGAATGCTCGGACACCAACAAAGTGACTCTATGAAGATTAAAGTTAGCCATACATACCTCGAGTGGAAAATTCCACTTTAATCTATTCTTAACCCACCGGGCCTTCCATTTCCTCCAATCTAATTTACAAGATGCCATGCTTAGACATAGAATTAGAATCATGAACTCATTTGGGTATTTTATCAAATACTATGTGATCTTTTAGATCAACTAGCCCCCTTTTAATGAAAGATTGCCCTAGCATACTTTCCTTTGCTAGATTATAGAAGATTATTCACATGCATGCAACCTCTTAGCTTTCCTTTTCAAGAACCAACCTATGTGTGTTCTATTCTAACTAAAATCTGAGAATTTGAGGAAATGGGGTGAAGACGTACCTCTTATGGTGAAGAAGATGACAACCACCCGATTAATTCAAGACCTGAGTAGAGATGATGGACCAATTTGATGAAGAAGAAGACTTCTCTCACTAGAACCCACTTCTCTCTATTTTGATTAGAGATTCTTTAAAAATGAAGGGAAGGGGTGTTTTATTAAACTGGGGGTCAGGTTTTAAAATTAGAAATTAGAAGCCCCGAAGAAGGTATGAGGTCAGGAATGCGATCGCATTCCTGTTATGCAGTCCGCATACCTGTTGCATAAATGGCCTTCAGATGGGCCAAAAGGAAAGCAGTTTGCCCAGGTATGCGACCACTATGCGGTCAACATACCAATTATGTGATCCCATAGAGTGTCACATAACTCCCTCTGCAAAAATAGAGGTGCAAGAATGAGACAACTATGCAGCCCGCATTCGTTAAATGCGATCGCATTATACGCCGCATAGCTGTCCTCAAAATGGACAGCAACTGTCCAAGTATGCGACCACTATGCGGTCAGCATACCTGATATGCGATCGCATAGTGGACTGCAGACCCGGAAAATTCTAGAAAATTTTATCTTTTAAGTCCCGGGGGTACTTTTTACTCCACTAGGGTCCGTCTTAAGAATTTCTACAGTTATAACCACATGGGAACCTATTCGGGCATTGTTTTTAGACTTGAAATTTTATGGGTCTTTACATCCTCCCCCACTTAGAATTATTCATCCTCGAATGAGGATCGGGGAATCACTTCGTTAAGAGAAGACAATTTTTTTTTACTAACTCCGATATTTCCTGAAAATTTTGCCAGAGTTTCCTTTGTAATTAGGCCTATCTACCTGTCAGAGAGCCCCCGGAACACATTTTAACCAATTTCACACATTTTCAGTTACTCTATCAACTTGCACATAACACGGTCATTTAAACAAGTTGAATATAATTCAATTACTTCCACAAGCCTCACATAGTTCAGTTAACTCCACAAATTTGCACATAATTCAACTATTACAATGAGTTGCACATAATTCAGCTATTACAATGAGTTGCACATAATTCAACTATTACAATGAGTTGCACATAATTCAGCTATTTCAAGGAGTTGCACATGATCCAACTAATCACAACAACATATACATTTATGGCACAAAGTTTGAGAAGTCACAATAGTAGGGTAATTAGGGGAGTGGAGTGTTTTTGCACAAAATTTGACACCAATGTAATTGCTTAGAGATGACAACTTTCAAAACCACTACCGGACTTATTCAAACAAGTGGGGATATTTCTCTTTCATTTCATTTTCCGCTTCCCACGTGGCTTCTTCGACTTGTTGACTCTGCCATAATACTTTGACTGAAGCGGCCTCTTTGTTCATCAACCTACGAACTTGCCTATCAAGAATAGCAACCGGAACCTCTTCATATGGAAAATTTTCATTAATATCAATGTTCTCAACCGGCACGATGACAGAACGATATCCAACTACCTTCTTCAGCATGGACACATGAAACACCGGGTCCACTAATGACATCTCATGGGGCAATTCCAGTCAATACGCCACCTGCCCTATCCTTTGAGCAATCCTATATGGCCCGACATACCTTGGGCTCAATTTCCCTTTCTTACCAAACCGCATCACTCCTTTCATGGGAAACACCTTCAAGAATACCCAATCATCTACTTGAACTACAAATCTCTTCGACGAACGTCCGCATAGGATTTCTGACGAATCTGAGCAGTCTTCATCCTCTCCTGAATGACTCTAACTTTTTCCATAGCTTGGTGCACTAGATACAGTCCTAGCAGTTCCGACTCACCAACCTCGAACCATCCAATCGGAGACCTACACCTCCTTCCGTACAATGCCTCAAATAGGGCCATCCAAATACTAGCATGGAAACTGTTATTATAAGAAAATTCTATAAGCGTAAAGTGATCATCCCAGCTACCCTTGAAATCTAATACCCAAGCCCGTAACATATCTTCAAGCATCTGAATGGTCCGCTCTGCCTGACCGTCTATTTACGGGTGGAAAGCTATGCTGAGATTTACTTGCGTACCCAAACCTTGCTGGAATTTCTTCCAAAAGCTAGCTTTGAATTGGGCCCCTCGATCTGAGATAACAGATACTGGAGTGCCATGGAGCCTGACTATTTCATTGATATACAACTGAGCGTACTGTTCTGCAGTACGGTGGACTTGATTGGCAAGAAATGTGCGGACTTCGTGAGTCGATCCACTATTACCCAAACTGAGTCAAACCTACGCGGAGTGCAAGGTAGCCCCACCACAAAGTCCATATTGATCATTTCCTATTTCCACGTCGGTATTCCCATAAGTTGTGCCAACCCACAGGGCCTCTGATGCTCGACCTTCACTTGCTGACAATTTGGACACCTAGCCATAAATTCTGCCAATCCCCTCTTCATACTATTACACCTATAAATATCCTTGAGATCGTGATACATCTTCGTAGAATCTGGGTGTACGGAATACCTGGAATTGTGAGTCTCTGCAATAACTCTGTCCCGAAGATCATCCACATCCGGAACACATAGCCTCCCTTGGCACCGCAAAACATTTTCATCATTGCCGAGTTAAAATGCTGTAGTTTAGTGATTCATAATTGCTACTCTCAACTGTGCCAAAGTTGGATCCCTGAATTGCTTTCTCCTTTCCTGGATGGTACAAAATATTCATATTGTAATCCTTGAGCAATTCTAACCACCTCCGCTGCCTTAAGTTCAACTCCTTCTGTTTGAATAAGTACTAAAGACTCTTGTGGTCTGTGAACACGTCCACATGGACCCTATAAAGATAATGCCGCTAGATCTTCAATGCAAACACAACCGCCGCGAGCTCCAAATCATGCGTCGGGTAATTCTTCTCATGATTCTTGAGCTACCTAGAAGAATATGCTATTACCTTACCACATTGCATCAATACCCACCCCAAACCAACCCTTGAAGCATAAGAATACACCACAAACCCTTATGAGCCTTCTGGAAAGGTCAACACTGGCACCGAAGTCAATCTTGATTTCAATTCTTGAAAACTCTTTTCGCAAGTATCAGATCACTGAAACTTAAACGCTTTCTGCATCAGATTAGTCAATGGTGAGGCAAGGGTAGAGAATTCCTCCACTAAACTCCTATAATATCCATCCAAACCCAAGAAACTGTGAATCTCTGACGGGGTTGTTGGTCTAGGCCAATCCTTTACCGCTGAAATCTTTTGGGGATCAACCCAAATCCCTTCCCTGGAAACAACATGGCCCAAAAAGGTGACTGATTCCAGAAAAAATTCACATTTTGAAAACTTTGCATAGAACTGGTGCTGATGAAGAGTCTGCCGAAGTGCTCTGAGGTGATTAGCATGATCGTTCTGACTTCGCAACTAAACAAGGATATCGTCAATGAAGACAATCAAAAAAGAGTCAAGAAATGGTTTGAAAACCCGATTCATAAGATCCATAAAAGTTGTTGGGGCATTGGTTAGCACAAAAGAAATTACCAAAAATTCAAAGTGCCCATATCGAGTCCTGAAGGAAGTCTTAGGAATATCCTGCTCCCTGATCTTTAACTGGTGATACCCCGACCCCAAATCAATCTTTGAGAAAAACTTAGCACCTTGTAACTGGTCGAACAAATCATCTATCCGAGGCAATAGGTATTTGTTTTTTATGGTGACCTTGTTGAGCTACTGATAATCAATACACATCTGAAGCGATCTGTCTTTCTTTCTGACAAAAAGAACCGGTGCGCCTCAAGGTGACACACTTGGCCGAATGGAACCCTTTTCTAATAGATCTTTCAATTGCTCTTTTAACTATCTCAATTATACTGGCGCCATACAGTAAGGCGGAAAAGATATTGGTTGCTTATCTGGAAATACATCAATCCCGAAATCGATCTCTCTATCTGGTGGAATCCCAGGAAGCTCGTCCGGAAATACTTCAAGAAATTCATTCACAACAGGCACGGATTCTGGAGCAGGCACCTCTGAAGTGGTGTCTGCAACCCGGACCAAATGGTAGATGCACCCTTTTCTAATTATCTTTGAGGCCTTAAGGTAGGAAATAAGCCCTACCTCTTGGCAAAAAATTATTCCCCTCCCACTCGATAACTTGTTCATTAAGAAACTCGAGCCTCATAATTCTTGTTCGGCACTCGAGTTTAGCAAAGCACGAATAGAGCCAATCCATCCCTATGATTACATCAAAATCTACCATTTCAAACACAAATGCCATAGACTCGCACTGCCGTAATAGAATCACCAACCGGAGTCGACACAGAGAACGACTCGTGAAGCTGTTCGGGTTCTATCCCAAAACATGAAGCAACAAATGGAGTAACATATGACAAAGAATACCCGGGATTAATAAGAGCATAAACATCATGTGACTGAACAGTCAGAATACCTGTGACAACATCTGGAGAATCCTCCGCAATCTGGCGACCACTCAAAGCATAGAAATGACTGGGTCCCCCTTGACCTCATGCTCTACCCCTAGCTGCACCGCGCCCTGCTGGAGCTGGAGGGCCGCCGGCTGGAGGCCGTGTTGAAGATGTAGCGGCTGAAGAACTGGATGGCTGAGTAGTGCCCCTACCTGTGCCCTGACTGGGTGCACGATAGTCTCGCTGAACATGGCCTCTGACCCCATACCTATAGCATATCGGTATGTCTAAGTAACAGGGTCTCAGAATGAAACCTCCCGCACTTAGGGCATGGGGCCCTCCGCTGCTGCTGGAACCTCCCACCTGATCGACCCGACTGATGGAACCTCTTGCTATCTGAACCTGGTCCAACGCGACATCCTTGTTGATAACTGTGCCCTGATGGCGGCGCACTGGCTGAGGACTGAGCATAGGACTGAGATGGCCTTGATGACCCTCTCCCAAGGGCTGATCTCCCTCCTCCAACTGAACTCCCAGGGTTGCCAGCTAACCGGGCCGTACTACTACTCTCCCTCTCCATTCTTATCTTTAATTTTCGAGCCTCCGTGTCCTGGGAAAATCCCACAATCTTCCCGTAGTTCATATCTGAATGTAGAGCAGCTGCAGCAGCTCATTAATAACCAAGGGACCAAGGCCCTGAATAAACCGATGAACTCTAGCCTCTAGAGTAGACACCATGTGAATAGTATATTTTGACAATCGCACAAATTCCATATAATACTCCAACACACTCATGTTTCCCTGCTTAAGGGCCTCAAACTCTATAGCACGGGCTGCCATAATCTCGACAGGAAAGAAATGACCCATAAAGGCATCCACAAACTCCTCCCACCTTGCCGGAGGGCTCCCCTCCCCACGGGAACTTTCTCACATCTCGAACCACGAATATGCTGCTCCCTTCAGACGATAGGAAGCCAACTCAACCCCCCCTATCTCAGTATCCCTCATAACTCAGAGGGTCTTGTATATCTCATCAATGAACTCCTGAGGATCATCCTTAGGGTCGGTGCCTGTGAATTCTGGAGGGGCTAACCACAAAAACTGGTTGACTCTAGAACCTGAAGAATCCCCTAGCTCACTAGAGGACATAAGGGCAGCATTTGATCTTTGGGTCTGAGAGGCCACTAACTGGGTCAACATTTGGATAGCTCCCCTGAAATCCCCATCTGAATTACCGGGACCGGAAACTGGGGCTGGAGGTGGGTCAGGAATATTAGCGGGAGGGATTTCAGCACCCTCTACTGAGGTAAGAATAGGAATAGTCTGGCCTGGAGTGGAGGAGGAAGGCTGATTTTTGGCCGAGGAATGATTCGCACCCGCACCAGCAACTAGAGAATTGATGACCACTCCTGGGGTGGCATTGGCCTCTAGGCCGAGTCGAGCTCTCTTCTTGGGTGCCATTTATTGAAAATTGGAACAATGCACGAGTCAGAGGGACAACCTCACCTTTTTCCACATCGCACGATATAGAATAGCAATAAAAGGGTACTTTCCTAAATGTCCATGCAACCCCTAATTATAGATGTGGTCGACAACACACCGATAAGAAGGGCTCTACTAGACACGGCTCCGAGACATCCTAGGACACCTTAAAACTTGAGGCTTTGATACCAAGTTTGTCACGCCCCAAAACCGAGAGACAAGACCGGCGCCTAACTAGATGAACCCGGTCAAGCGGACCTGCATTGCCTTTCCTACCCAACGCATTTCCTCGTGTTCATGATGTACATTTATAAGTGAAACAGCAAAATAGAATCGAAGCATGCCTTTACAACATAAGTCAAATCTCCTCTTTTAACATTTTCAACATTCAATCTTCCCAAAACATACATTCTAAATACAACACTCCCGACACGGGATCGTGATAACTAACGAGTACGGCAACTACCCCACATATATATAACCCACATAATGTCAACAGAGCCTCTACGGATACGGAGAAGAGTATATAAACTTGCCGGCAACAAGGATCCGGCTATACCTTAACAGCACAAAATATGGAAAAGAAGATGGCATAGACTACGCACGAGCCCGAAAGGAAGTGGGGCTCAACAAAATTGCTGAGGAGATAAAAGGAAGGCTCCACTATCAGCACACCGAGCTACCTGCTATAGAACCACCTACATCTATATAAAAGTTGTAGCGCACCTGGCAAAAGGGACGTTAGTACCATGGAATAGTACTAGTATGTATGAACAAGCTTTACTCTAAGTAAAATAAAACAATACATAGATAGGATACAATCAAAGAAACCACACAAATACTGCACCGAGATACATGAACCACAAATGACAGTTCCACAGTTTTTATTTCAATCGTTCTCCTGTTGTGGCGCACAACCCGATCCCACCTTATAATCATATTCCACCCTTATTTCTTCTGTTGCAGCGTACAACCCGATCCCACCTTACGATCACATTACACCCTTATTACTTCTGTTGCAGCATGAAACCCGATCCCACCTTACAATCACATTACACCCTTATTACTTCTGTTGCGGCGTGCAACCCGATCTTGCATTACAATTGATTACACCCTTATTACTTCTGTTGCGGCGTGCAACCCGATCCCACCTTACAATCATATTTGATAGCAATATCAACCAGTCAATTCAATCACAAGGATTTTCATCATCAAGAATATACATTCGTAACAACCAAATAGCCATGTGAAATCAAGGCCATAGTAATCTTTTTCCAAACAGTGAGTCCTATACAGCATACCATCAACATATAGTTCAATTAGATAAATCCACATTTCCTTTCCCTTACTTGCTACACAACATTTAGCACTTAGATACATTCAACAATTTGATTCGTTACTGTTTCTTTCATTTTGCAGCACATACTCTCATACCGATGTATTCAACATTTACCGAGCTTTGCACATGATAAAATAAGAACAAAGAATCACCTTTTCACAATCTCATATAGCATGGTGGCGTGGTAATCAACTAGGACAATCATTGAATAGAATCTTACGCCTCAACACATTAGAACAATCGAGTCACATATGCATAAGCCAGAAACTCATACCGAATGCTCGAACACCAACAAGGTGCCTCGACGAAGATTAAAGTTAGCGATACATAACTCGAGTCAAAAATTCCCCTTTAGTATCTATTCTCAACCCACCAGACCTTCTATCACCTCCAATCTAATTTACATGATGCCATTCTTACACATAGAATTAGAAATCATGAACTCATTTGGGCATTTTATCAAATACTATGTGATCCTTTAGATTAACTAGCCCCCTTTTAGTGAAATATTGCCTTAGCCTACTTCCCTTTGCTCGATTATAGAAGATTATTCGCATGCATGAAAGGTCTTAACTTTACTCTTCAAGAACCAACCTATGTGTGTTCTATTCTAACTAAAATCTGAGAATTTGGGGAAATGGGGTGAAGACTCACCTCTTATGGTGAAGAAGATGACGACTACTCGATTAATTCTAGGCATGAGTAGAGATGATGGACCAATTTGATGAAGAAGAAGACTTCTCTCACCAGAACCCACTCTCACTTCTCTCTATCTTGATTAGATAGTCTTTAAAAATGAAGGGGAGGGGTGTTTTATTAAACTAGGGGGGCGGGTTTTAAAATTAGAAATTAGAAGCCCCGAAGCATGTATGCGTTCAGGAATGCGATCGCATTCATGTTATGCGGTCCGCATACCTGTCGCATAAATGGCCTTCATATGGGCCAAAATGGAAAGCAGAAAACCCAAGTATGCGACCATTATGCGATCCGCATACCTGTTATGCGATCGCATAGAGCCTCGCATAACCCCCTCCGCAAAAATAAAGGTTCAAGAATGCAAAAACTATGCGGCCCGCATTCGTGAAATGTGATCGCATTATGGGCCGCATAGCTGTCCTCAAAATGGACAACAACTGTCCAGGTATGCGACCACTATGTGGTCCGCATACCTGATCTGCGATCGCATAGTGGACCGCAGACCCGCGCAGTTCTGGAAATTTTTTTCTTTTAAGTCCCGGGAGTACTTTTTACTCCACAAGGGCCCGTCTTAAGAATTTCTACAGTTATAACCACATGGGAACACATTCGGGCATTGTTTTTAGACTTAAAATTTTACGGGTATTTATATTCAATTTGTCGTTATGTGTTCTTTGCAAAGATGTGTGTTAGAGGGATTGTCAAGAGAATCAGTTGAGGTATGTTAAGGTTTTCCCTTCTTTTCTTATGACATGATCCATATTATACAAACGAAACGAGGAGATGCACAACTTCCATAAATGATTCTATTCGTAGAAATTCTAGAGATGCTTATCCTCTTGATTCAGCATGTGTCCTATTATAATCATGGGTCCCAGCTAATAAAGTTTACTTCATGATATTAATCCAAGGCATAATGGTCTTATGCCATTCCGAAAGATTTTATTGACGTACTTATCATGCATTTCATTCAGTTATACATGTACATTTACCCATGACTAGACGGTGTTATATACGCGCATATATGTATATATTGTATATGAAATATGAGAAAAGGTTATGTCGTTATATACGCACCACCACCTGATCAGCTGGTATACGTTGATAATTTGCCCACAGTGGCTGAGATGATATGATGGGATGCCCTCAGAGGCTTGATGATGTTATGAATGCATATACCTATGCATGGTATGACATTTATATGTATGTGCATGACTTTATAAATATTAAATGTTACATAAAGCTATTTGTACTTACATGTTGGGCCTTTACTCCATGTTTCTCCCATGTCTTTTATTTACTGATTTTAATTCCTTACATACTCGGTACATTATTTGTACTGGCGTCCCTTTTTCTTGGGGACGCTACGTTTCATTCCCGCGGATCCCGATGGACAGGTTGAGAGTCCTCCAAGTAAGCTATCACCTCAGCGGAAGGTGTTGGTGTGCTCCATTTGCTCCGGAGTTGCCTATTTGGTCAGTATGATTTGGATATGTATTAGTTGGTATCGCGGGGCCCTGTCCCGACCCTTATGACAATTATGTACTCTTAGACACTTGTAAACAGATGTCATGTATATGAAAGATTGTATGGCCTTATCGACCTATGTTCGGTGTACGAGTGATCATTTAGTCTCATAGGACCGTATATCATATGTATAAGTTTGTATTACATTTTGGATCATCCTATGTCGAGTATAACCTCATGTTTTATTCTAGTTATCTCACAACAGCCTTTCTGTCTCTTTTACCTATGATAGTATGATATGAAAGATACGTTATGTTGGTACTCGGTTGAATAAGGTACCGAGTACCCGTCCCGGCCATCGGTTTGGGTCGTGAAACAATGATACGCTAGTAACAACAATTTTTAACAGGAAGCAGTTAGAGTAAGTTAAAAACAGTCTAATCCCAGTGAAACCAAATAATGGAAAAACCAGCAACACTCGATAAGAACAACCGCTTTCACATAAGATCTTTCAAGCATTTCCACGAGGTACCAAACCTCATAATGATAGTTCGCAGGTTCCAATTCATGAACCCTAATCATTTGGAATCTTTTTCCCACATTAGAATTCATAACCGCACGGACGACTCACGTACCAAGACAACAACTCTCGTACAGAAGGCAAGTAGACAAGAGTACATGTAATGGTCAATAGCGTCAGGATTGATCTTCGTAAACTAATATGTGTATGCATGTGCAAGTGTTATGTGATGACCCAAAAGGTCATCTTGTGTAATTTAGCAGAAACTGTGTTCCCGAGGCCCTGAAAGCCTCCGTTAATTTCACCTCATTGTGCGTGCACTGCCCGAGCGTGTAGCCGGGAAGTATTTTTGTGGAAATGTGTTGAACTGTTGAATTTACGATAATTAATGGAATAAAGTTGACTTTGGTCAACATTTTTGGTAAACAGACCCGGACCCGTGATTTGACGGTCCCGGAGGGTCTGTTGGAAAATATGGGACCTGGGCGGATGCCCGGAATCGAATCGGAGGTCCGAAGCAAGAGAAATAAATTTTCAAAGTAAGTTATTTTCTGAAAATAAGAAAGACTTTTGAAAATGAACTTTGAGGTGAAATATGCGTTACCGGGCCCGTATTATGGTTCCAGAGCCCGGAACAGGTTTAATATATGTGATGCGAGTTATTTGTGAAATTTGGTGTAAAACGGATTTGAAATGATGTGGTTCATATCGAAATTGGAATATTTGAGCTTTATGAAGTTTTAAGAAAATTCTATGAGTTTCGATAATTCCTTGTTTTGATGTTATTTTAGTGGTTTAATTAGTCGAACAAGTTTGTAGGATGATTTTGGAAGTCGTGTGTATGTTTGGTGTCATTCCGAGTTGTATAGGTCAGTTCGGCACATTGTTAGCGAAGTCTAGAAAACTTAAAGTTCCAAAGTTTGGTTCTTGGGGTTTGGGGGTGTGATATTGAGTTTTAGCGTTGTTTTGGGTGTTCCAAAGTATCGATCGAGTCTGTGTTATTATTTGGGGTTCGTTGGAATATTCGGACTAGGGCTCAAGTGGGCGCAGGTGCCTTCCGGGCACCTGACGGGGCTAAAAACCAGCAAACATAGCTGCTGGTGCACCTGTTCTGGTGTGACCGCAGGTGCGGTTGCCCAGTCGCAGGTGCGATCACCCAATGGCCTGGCCAATTATCACATGTGCAGAAAATAATCTGCAGGAGCGGAGCCGCAAGTGCGGTATCCACTCCGCAGGCGCGGGCCCAGGCTCCACAGTCCATTTTTGCAAGCGCGAGATTTTTCTTGCAGGTGCGGGACTGCTCCTGCGGTCCCCGAGCCGTAGGTGCGGAATAACTGTTCAGGTAGTGTGTTTTATATACGGGTTTTAAACCCATTTTTCTAATTTCTTTCTTCTTCCTTGGGCGGTTTTCCTCCATTGTTAAGGGCCAACGCCCTGGTTTTCTAAGGTAAGTGAACTCTACTCAAAAATTAGCTTCATGCATGGATTCTAGCTTAATTAACTACATAAATTAGTGCAAGAATCAAGAATTTGGGTAGTAACCTAGAGCTTGTAATCATTGAGAATCTTCTGTGAATTGGCCATTAAATCAAGTAAGAATCGTATATTAATGATCCTTAGGCTTTGGGTGAGTGTTCCCTTCGAGAATTATTGGAATCCGAGCAAGCTGGCCCGGGGTCAAATTTTTGTATTTTTGAAAGAATGCTAGGAAATGGATAATTAGGCTATAGGATCGATTTATTGAGTCATTATTGATATATTTAAGTTAATTATGTCTAGATATTGTTCTTGCAGAGTTGAATTCAAAAGGAAAGGCGGTGTTAGAGTCTATTTTCGATAAAAACCTTATTATTACTTCCATGTTCGTTATAATATGCAATTGTCTCTACTTGGAGGTTGATTAATGTTGAAAACTCTGGTTGATGAACTCATGAAGTATTGGTTCAATTGAGAAACCAATTGTAAAGGATATATTTGAAATGATTGGTTATAGCTGAGACCCTTTCCGGGAAATCGTTACGATATTGATTGATAATTTCTCCTTGTCGGGTGATTTTGAATTTTATTTCCACTATGTTGTATCCCTTGCCATTGATATTGTCATTGTTTTGGTGAGGAAGAGCATAAAAGAACGAGGGGACATTTCGTGCCACATTTTATATTGTAATACACAAGGGGACATTCCGTTCTATATTTTATATTGTTATGAACGAGGGGACATTCCGTGCCACATTTTATATTGTTATGCACGAGGGGACATTCCGGCCATATTTTATATTGTTATGGACGAAGGGACATTTCGTGCCATATTTTATATTGTTATGCACGAGGGGACATTCTGTGCTACATTTTATATTGTTATGCACGAGGGGACATTCCGTGCCATATTTTATATTGTTATGCACGAGGGGACATTTCGTGTCATATTCTATATTGTTATGCACGAGGGGACATTCCGTGCCATATTTTATATTGTTATGCACGAGGGGACATTTCGTGTCATATTCTATATTGTTATGCACGAGGGGACATTCCGTGCCACATTTTATATTATTATGCACGAGGGGACATTCCGTGCCATATTTTATATTGTTATGCACGAGGGGACATTTCGTGTCATATTCTATATTGTTATGCACGAGGGGACATTCCGTGCCACATTTTATATTATTATGCACGAGGGGACATTCCGTGCCATATTTTATATGTTTATGCATGAGGGGACATTCTATGCCGTGATTGTGATGTTTTATGCACGAGAGGACATTTCGTGCCATATTTTATATTATTATGCACGAGGGGACATGCCGTGCTGTTTCTTTTAACTATTTAATTTGTGTTGTCAATTCTCTTTATTATTTTTGGATAATTTAGACTGTTGTTTTTGTTTTCATCATTTCATTATTTTCTATCTCTTACCCCCAGCATGTTCTTCCGAGTAATTGTATTCTTGTTTAGTTTCTACTATACTATTGAACTGCACAGGTACATTTTGTTGTCGTGTCCTAGCCTCGTCACTAATTCGCCGAGGTTAGGCTCGGCACTTACTCAGTACATGGGGTCGGTTGTACTGATGCTACACTGCACATCTTATTGTGTGCAGATCCCGCACTCGAACCCGGTCGACAGCGTTGAGGGAGTCTCCTTCAGTTCACCATATATGCTTCAAGGTATACCCGCTGGCGTTCGTGGGCCTTGGCGTCTCTCCTATCCCTAGTTCTTCATTTTTGTCTTGGTTTTCCTCTAGTTTTCAGAGACAGTTATGTATTTCCTTTCATACTTTGTATTTAGCACTCCTATAGAAAGTTCGTGAGTTTGTGACTCCAGGGTTTGGGAAATTATTGCGACGTTGTATTATGTTGTCTTTACTTAGTCTTGAAACTATATTTATCTCCGCTGTTAAGTTCTAAATTGTTTGTAGCTTATTCTGTTAATTCGGTGTTATCATGTTAGTTTAACTGTACACGTTGGCTTTTCTAGCGGGTTCAACGTTAGACGCCATCACGACCCGATGGTGGGATTTTGGGGTGTGACAAGTTGGTATCAGAGCCCTAGGTTGCATAGGTCTCACAACTCACAGACAACTTGGTAAAGTCTAAGCGATCGGTACGGAGACGTCTGCATTTATCCCCAGAGGCTGCAAAGTTAGGATGACTCCACATTTCTTTTCATCTCTGTCGTGCGATATGGATTTTGAGCACAGATCGAGTTTCTATTCTATTCTCTCGTAGATGGCGAGGACGCATGCGTCCCTTGGTTCCGCTCAGCAGCCCGACACTCCTGCTACAGCTGCTACGAGGGGTCGAGGTCGAGGACGAGGTCGTGTTAGAGGCCGAGGTCGGGGCCGGGCTCAGCCTAGAGCATAAGCCCCAGTGGAGGACCCTCAGGTCGAGTCTGACGAGGAGGTCCCAGTTCCGATAGTCCCAGTTGGACCAGATCATGTCCCAGAGGGGTTCATAGCTACCCCAGTGCTTCAGGACGCTCTTGTTCGTCTAGTCGGACTCATGGAGAGTGTAGCACACGTGGGTCTTCTTACTACTGCACCAGTCATCTCTCAGGCCCGGGGAGGTACCTAGACTCCTGCCACTCGCACACCAGTGCAGCTAGCTCCACAGTTTCAGACTACGGCACCTCAGCTAGTCGGAGTAGCTCGGCCGGGTATTGCAGCGCTGGTACTAGAGGGAGCAGCTATATCAGCGGATGCTTTGTGGAGACTGGACACGTTCACTAAGTTATTCACTGCTAATTTTATTGGTTCACCATCAAAGGATCCCAGGATTATTTGCACATCTGTCATGAGGTTCTTCGGAACATGGGCATAGTGGAGTCTAACGAAGTTGACTTCGCTACTTTTCGGTTATCTGGCACAGCCAAGAGTTGGTGGAGAGACTATTGCTTAGCCAGACTAGCTGGTTCTGCACCTTTGACTTGGAGTCACTTCTCAGAGGTACTATTGGGGAAGTTCCTTCCTGTTACTCAGAGGGAGGACCTTCGGAGGCAGTTTAAGCGTCTCCAGCAGGGATCTATGACAGTCAGTCAGTACGAGACCAGGTTCATGACTCTATCCTGACATGCTCTTATGATACTCCCCACCGATCGGGAGAGGGTTCGGGGATTTATCGAGCGATTGGCCTAGCCTATCAGACTTCAGATGGCTAGAGAGTCAGGTACTGATATTTCGTTCCAGGATGCGGCCAATTTGTCCAGGAGGATTGAGATGATTATGTCACAGAGTGGTAGTCAGGGGGCTGACAAGAGGCCCCGTCATTTCGGTCGTTTCAGTGGAGCCTCATCTGGCGGCAGGGATTCTTCAGGCAGAGGTCATCCTCCCAGACCCTATCAGTCGGCACTTCAGGTAGCTCACAGTGCACCACCAACACCTATCAGTACATTGCTGCTTCAGAGTTTCCAGGGTGTTTATCAGGGTCGTCAGGGATAGTTCAAAAGTCCCCAGCCATATCAGCAGAGGCCGTGTTATTTTTGCGGTGGATTGGGGCATATTTCCAGGTATTGTCCCCGAGCTTCTAGTGTTTCTCAGTATTAGGGTTCTCGTGCAATATTTCCCACATCAGGCGCACCCCCAGCCCCTCAGTTAGCTGGGATGGCGATCGAGGTGCCAGAGGTAGAGGTCAGACTCATAGAGGTGGAGGACATGCCACGAGAGGTAGAGGTCAGGCCGCAGTAGGTCGACCTATAGATGATCAGATTGGAGGGACTCAGCCCCAGTGCTATGCTTTTCATGCCAGGCCTGATGTCGAGGCTTCTGATGTAGTTATTACAGGTACAGTTTCAGTTTGCAGCCGAAAGGCTTCGGTGTTATTTGATCCGGGTTCTACATTCTCCTATGTGTCTTCATATTTTGCCCCTTATTTGAGTATGCCCCGTGATTCCTTGAGTACTGTTGTGCATGTTTCTACACTGGTGGGTTATTCTATAGTGGTAGATCAAGTCTATTGTGCTTGCTTAGTAGTCATGGGTTGTCTGGAGACTCAAGTTGATCTTTTGCTTCTGGATATGGTTGAATTTGATGTTATATTGGGAATGGATTGGTTATCGCCATATTATGCTATTCTCGACTGTCATGCCAAGACACTGACCTTGGCTTTGCCAGGGGTGCCTCGTTTGGAGTGGAAGGGAACTCCTAATCATTCTTTTGGTAGATTTATTTCTTATATGAAGGATCGGCACATGGTCGGGGAGGTTTGTTTGGCCTATCTGCCCTATGTTCGTGATTCTAGCGTCGAGGTTCCTTCCCTGGAGTCGGTGCCCGTGGTTCGTGAGTTTCAAGAGGTTTTCCCTGCTGACCTGCCGGGTATGCCACCCGACAGGGATATTAATTTTTGTATTGAGTTAGCTCAGGGCACCCAGCCTAATTCTACTCTGCCGTATCGTATGGCCGCGCCGGAGTTGAAGGAGTTGAAGGATTAGTTGTAGGATTTGTTGGGTAAAGGCTTCATTAGGCCTAGTGTCTCTCCTTGGGGTGCTCCAGTATTGTTTGTTAAGAAGAAAGATGGCTCAATGAGGATGTGTATTGACTAACGACAGTTGAATAAGGTTACTATTAATAACAAGTATCCTTTGCCGAGGATTGATGATTTATTCGACTAGCTTCAGGGTGCTTCAGTGTTTTCCAAGATTGACTCGAGATCTTGTTCCATCAGCTGAGGAGTAGGGCGTCCGATGTCCCTAAGACATATTTTCGCACTCATTTTGGGCATTATGAGTTCTTGGTGATGTCATTTGGGCTAACGAATGCCCCCGATGCTCTTATGGAGTTGATGCACCGAGTGTTCGGGCCTTATTTGGACTCATTCGTGATTGTTTTCATTGATGATATATTGGTATACTCTCGCAGCCGAGAGGAGCATGAGCTGCACCTTAGAGTCGTCCTCCAAACTCTGAGGGATAGTCAGTTGCATGCCAAATTTTCCAAGTGTGAGTTCTGGTTGAGTTCAGTTGCCTTTCTTGGCCATGTGGTATCGGCAGAGGGTGTTCAGGTAGATTGCAAGAAGATTTCAACAGTCAGAGATTGGCCTAGACCCACCTCAGCTATAGAGATCCGGAGTTTCTTGGGCTTAACAGGTTATTATTGTCGGTTTGTGGAGGGCTTTTAATCCATTGCATCCCTGATGACCAGGTTGACTCAGAAGAGTGCCCAATTCAGGTGGTCTGATAAGTGCGAGGCAAGCTTTCAGAAGCTCAAGACAGCCTTGACCACGACACCAGTGTTGGTTCTGCCCACAGGTTCAGGATCGTATACCATGTATTGTGATGCTTCACGGGTTGGGATTGGTGCAGTGTTGATGCAGGATGACAATGTTATAGCCTATGCTTCTCGACAGTTGAAGGCTCATGAGAAGATCTATCCAGTTAATGACTTGGAGTTAGCAACAATTGTGTATGCATTGAAGATTTGGAGGCATTACTTGTATGGTGTGCCATGTGAGGTGTTCACGGATCATAAAATCTTACATTATTTGTTTAAACAGAAGAAGTTGAACATGAGATAGAGGAGATGGTTAGAGTTGCTGAAGGATTATGATATTACCATTATTTATCATCCCAAGAAGGCCAATGTGGTGGCCGATGCTTTGAGCCGGAAGTCATGGGTATTCTTTCCTATTTATAAGTTGGAGAGCGAGCTCTTGCTTTGGATGTTCAGGCGATAGCCAACCGATTTTTAAGATTGGAGGTTTCTGAGACTGGCAGTGTTTTGGCCCATACCGTGGCTCGTTCTTCATTGTATGACCGTATTCGGGCCAGGCAGTATGATGATCGCCACTTATGTGTTCTTAGAGATAGAGTCAGGCACAGAGATGCCAAGCAGGTTACAGTTGATGCTGAGGGAGTATTGAGGACTCATGGTTGTATTTGTGTACCCGATGTCGACAACATTTGTGAGTTGATACTACAGAAGGCCCACAGTTCCCGATATTCCATTCATCCGGGCGTCGCGAAAATGTACTAGGACATGCGCCAGCATTATTGGTGGCGTGGAATGAAGAAGGATATTGTAGATTATGTAGCTCATTGTTTGAATTATCAGCAGGTTCAGTACGAGCACCAGAAACCCGGTGGTTTGTATGCAGCAGATTTAGCTTCCCGGGTGGAAGTGGGAGCGCATCACCATGGACTTTGTAGTTGGACTCCCACAGACTCAGAGGATGTTTGATGCAGTATGGGTCATTGTGGATAGGCTGACCAAGTCAGCGCACTTCATTCAAGTATCAGTTTTGTATTCACCAGAGAAGTTGGCAAGGATCTAAAAGAGAGATTGTTAGACTGCATGGTGTGCCCATATCCATTATATCAGACCGAGGTACTCAGTTTACCTCCCATTTCTGGAGAGTATTTCAGCGAGAGTTGGGCACCATATTGATTTGAGCACCGCATTTCATCCCCAGACAGACGGGCAGTCCGAGCGTACTATTTAGATTTTGGAGGATATGTTGCGAGCTTGTGTTATTAACTTTGGTGGTTCATGGGACCAGTTCTTGCCTTTAGCTGAATCTGCCTACAACAACAGCTATCAGTCGAGCATTCAGATGGCTCTGTATGAGGCGTTTTATGGTAGATGGTGTCGGTCTCCAGTCAGATGGTTTGAGCCGGGAGAGGTCGATTGTTGGGGTCTGACTTAGTCCATGATGCCTTGGAAAAGGTGAAGATCATTTAGGATAGACTTCGTACAGCTCAGTCCAGGCAGAAGAGTTATGCGGATCGCAGAGTTCGAGATTTGGCATTTATGATAGGCGACCGGGTATTTCTTCGGGTGTCGCCCATAAAGGGCGTGATGAGATTCAGAAAGAAGAGCAAGTTGAGCCCTAAGCAGTGTGTTTAATATATCTTATGCGAATTATCTGTGAAATTTGGTGTAAAGCGGATTTGAAATGACGTGGTTCGGATCCAAATTGGAATATTTGAGCTTTATGAAGTTATAAGAAAATTCTATGAGGTTTGAGGTTTAATTCCTTGTTTTGATGTTATTTTACTGGTTTAATTAGTCGAATAAGATCGTAGGATGATTTTGGAAGTCGTGTGTATGTTTGGTGTCATTCCGAGTTGTATAGGTCAGTTCGGCACGTTGTTAGCGATGTCTAGAAACCTCAAAGTTCAAATGTTTAGTTCTTGGGGTTTGGGGGTGTGATTTTGAGTTTTAGCGTTGTTTCGGGTGTTCAAAATTCTCTAGCGAGTCCGTGTTATGATTTGGGGCTCGTTGGTATATTTGGAATAGGGATCGGGTGGGCCCAGGTGCCTTCCGGACAACTAATGGGGCTAAAAACCAGCAAACATAGTTGCGGGTGCACCTGTTCTTGTGTGACTGCAGGTGCGGTTGCCCAGTCGCAGGTGCAGGACCGCTCCTGCGGTCCCCAACATCGCAGGTGCGATCACCCAATGGCCTGGCCAGTTATCGCTGGTGCGGAAAATATTCCGCAGGAGCGGAGCTGCAAGTGCGGTATCCATTCCGCAGGCGCGGGCCCAGGATCCCCAGCTCATTTTAGCAGGCGCGAGATTTTTCGCGCAGGTGCAGAATCACTGTTTAGGCAGTGTGTTTTATATACGGGTTTTAAACTCATTTTTCTCATTTTTTTCTTCCTCCTTGGGCGATTTTCCTCCACTGTTAAGGGCCAACGACCTAGTCTTCTAAGGTAAGTGAACTCTACTTAAAAATTAGCTTATGCATGGATTCTAGGTTAATTAACTACATAAATTAGTGCAAGAATCAAGAATTTGGGTAGTAACCTAGAACTTGTAATCATTTGAGAATTTTCTGTGAATTTGCCATGAAATCAAGTAATAATCATATATTAATGATCCTTAGGCTTTGGGTGAGTGTTCCCTTCGATAATTATTGGAATCCGAGCGAGCGGGCCCGGGGTCGAATATTGGTATTTTTGGAAGAATGCTAGAAAATGGATAATTAGGCTATATGATCGATTTATTTAGTCACTATTGATATATTTAAGTTAATTATGTCTAGATATTGTATGCTATGTGTTAAGTGTTTATCATGTTCAATGCATAGGTGAGGTGACGACTACCTATGCATTGTGTGTCACAGCATGCCCGTGAGTCTATTTTCGATAAAAACCTTATTATTACTTCCATGTTTGTTATAATATGCAATTGTCTCTACTTGGAAGTTGATTAATTTTGAAAACTCTGGCTAATGAACTCATGATGTATTGGTTCGATTGAGAACCCAATTGTAAAGGATATATTTGAAATGATTGGTTATAACTGAGACCTTTGCCGGGCAATCGTTACGATATTGACTGATACTTTCCCTTGCCGGTGATTTTGAATTGTATTTCCACTATGTTGTATCCCTTGCCATTGATATTGTCATTGTTTTGATGAGGAAGAGCGTAAAAGCACGAGGGGACATTCTGTGCCACATTTTATATTTTTATGCACGAGGGGACATTCCGTGCCATATTTTATATTGTTATGCACGAGGGACATTCTGTGCCACATTTTATATTTTTATGCACGAGGGGACATTCCGTGCCATATTTTATATTGTTATACACGAGTGGACATTCTGTACCACATTTTATATTGTTATGCACGAGGGGACATTCCGTGCCATATTTTATATTTTTATGCACGGGGGGGTATTCCGTGCCATATTTTATATTGTTATGCATGAGGGGACATTCCGTGCCACATTTTATATTGTTATGCACGAGGGGACATTCCGTGCCATATTTTATATTGTTATGCACGAGGGGACATTTCGTGCCATATTTTATATTGTTATGCACGAGGGGACATTCCGTGCCGCGATTGTGATGTTTTATGCAGGAGAGGACATTCCGTCCTATATTTTTATTAGTATGAACGAGGGGACATGCCGTGCCGTTTCTTTTCACTGTTTAATTTGTCTTGTCAATTCCTGTTATTATTTTTGGATATCTTAGACTGTTGTTTTCATTTCCGTCATTTCATTATTTTCTATCTCTTACCCCCATCATGTTCTTCCCCGTAATTGTATTCTTTTTTAGTTTCTACTATACTATTGAACTGCACAGGTACATTTTGTTGCCGTGTCCTAGCCTCGTCACTACTTCGCCGAGGTTAGGCTCGACACTTAGTCAGTACATGGGGTTGGTTGTAGTGATGCTACACCGCTCATCTTATTGTTGTGCAGATCCTGCACTCGGACCCAGTCGACAGTGTAGAGGGAGTCTCCTTCAGTTCACCGTAGAGGCTTCAAGGTATACCCACTGTCGTTCGTGGGCCTTGGCGTCTCTCCTATCCCTAGTTCTTCTTTTCTATCTTGTTTTTCCTCTAGTTTTCGGAGACAATCATGTATTTCCTTTCAGACTTTGTATTTAACACTCACATAGACAGTTCGTGAGCTTGTGACTCCAGGTTTTGGGAAATTATTGCGACGTTGTATTATGTTGTCTTTACTTTGTTTTGAAACTTTATTTATCTCCGCTGTTAAGTTCGAAATTGTTTTTAGCTTATTCTGTTAATTCAGTGTTATCATGTTAGTTTAACTGTACATGTTGGCTTGTCTAGCGGGTTCAACGTTAGACGTCATCACGTCCCGATGGTGGGATTTCGGGGCCTGACATGTTCTACCATAATTCAAGTCAACAAATAAGAATAGAGACAATGAATGACACATAGGAAACGATCACCACAAAATATACAATGTAAATAAGATAGCAAAGAAGTTGAAGCAACGACAAGCACAACCAGATTGGCTACATAGAACTATGAAAATATTGCAACACGGAGGAAGACAATTAATAGTATTAAAAGGAAACAACAATAAAAAAGAAGTACAAAATAATGGGGAAATGACAACAAGAGCCCTATCAAGGTACCTCCTTCTAGTCTCAAATGATAAAATGAATCACAAACTATCCTTATATAATCGTAGGATCCTTTATATTTATTTTTGACAATCGTTTTTCCTGAAATAACACCCCACATTTTATCACACCTTATAACACCACATGGCTTCTAGTAGTTCCCTACTAGCCACGCGTTTCAAGCCCACCTTATCTCACCGCATGCGTATCAACAGTCAGACGTTATACCACCACATGCATATCAATAATAATAATAGCACGACAGAAACCTCGTGAAAACAACATAACAATAGCACGACATAAACCTTATGCAAACAACATAACAGCTCTCTCAACAATAACACGTGTGCCCAAACATAACAACTCAAATAAATGACTTTCACCATAGGTGCCCACATGCCACAACATTTCCTCAAAACAATTTCAATATCACAACCACGCATAGCCTTCAACTCAACAACACTAAATACAACAACAACAACAACAACAACAACAACTATAATATGATAATACAACAAATAAATCAACTCAAGAACTTCAAAACAAAAAGAAACGGAAGAACGAGCTCACAAAGAAAGACAACATAGGGAAGAATGGTCTCAACAAGAATACCTCATCAAGGAAGAGATACTGTGTAGCAATGAGCCCACAAAAGTACAATTTGATGATAAAGAGGGATAACATGAATCAATTATTCCAAATAAGGATAAGTCAACAATGATAAGGGATAACAAAACTTCAGTTAGGGTTGAGAAATTATGGAAGAGATGAAACAAGTTCAATTAAGGATAAGCAAATTATGGAAAAATAGATAATAATAACTTCAACTAATGACAGGAAATTACGGAAAAGATAAAAATAACATCAAGAAAGTCTACACAATTAGGGAAAAGATAGCGTGGTACTAATAGAGGCAACCACTTGAGTTAAGGAACATGAGAGTTTAATCGGCAATAAGGGTAGAACATGAAGCAATTCATTCCAAATAAAACATGGAAGGGTGAATTTAGTAAATGGGGAGTTTAACATGACAAAACAACTTCATATTTAATGGACATAAGAATCTAAGAGCCCTAAACTGTCAAATGTCCACAAATAAGCCCGAGGACATACTCGTCTCCTCACGTACATGATCTTCACATAACACAATTAGCACCAAAGACTCAAATCCTTAGGGGCAGTTCCCCCACGCAAAGTTAGGCAAGATACTTACCTCAAAGAAGCTAGAGATATACTCTAAAATGACCTTCTCGAGTACCTCTTTACGACTCAAATCTAGCCAAAGTAACTTTGAATCATAAATAAAACTCATAGTAAATATTTGCGGATAACAATGCTTCAATTCTTAACATGAACTAAAAAGTCAACCCCCGAACCCGCACCTCGGAACCTGATAAAATTCATAAAATCCAAACATCCATTTCGATACGAGTTCAACAATACCAATATTATCAGCTTCTGATATCAATTCATCCTTCAAATCATTATTTTACACTTTGACAGATTTTATAAATTTACCCCAAATTTCCAACGTATTTCTCTAATTAAATGATGAAAAAAAAAGATAAAACCATGAAATAAAATCAAAACCAGGTAAAATCACTTACCCAAAACAACCACATGAAGAACCCCTCAAACACCACTCAAAACCGAGGTCTCTAGCTCAAAAGATGAAAAATCGACAATATCCACAATTTTGGGAATTATAATCTGTTGCCCATGTAGCGTGAACCGCTATCGCAAAGACTTATATGCGATCATGAAGAAGAAATATATTAGCTACCAATTAAGTACTGTGTGATCGTACAAAGAAGAGTGTGAATAATGTTCATCACAGCCTCAAAGTACGCGATATCGTGTAAGGACATGCGAACACAAAGAACAAAGTAGGGCTTCTCAGTAAGGCTAATTCTAAGCAAATGCGGAAACGATGAAGAAGAATTTACACGTTCACGATCACGAACCATATACAACGAACGTGAAGAAGGAAAATGGGTCACTCACAAAACAGCCTACGTGATCGTGCCTGTGACCTCGTGATCGCATAGAAGGGCATCACACACCAAAACTTCGACATTCCAAAACATAAGAAAACGGCCTGTGGCCCATCTGAAACGCACATGAAGCACCCCGGAATTAATCGAAACATGCCAACAAGTTCCATAACATAACACGGACCCGATCGAGGTCTCAAATCACATCGAACAACGTCAAATCTACGAATAGTACCACGAATAAAAATTATAAATTTCCAAATCTTCTAACTTCCAAAACTCGTGCAGAAACATATCAAATCAACTCGGAAAAATGTCAAATTTTACATGAAATTTCCAAATGACACAACAGAGCTAATCAAACTCTCAAAATAGCATTCTGAGCCAGATATCACCAAAGCCAACTCTCGGTCAAACCTCTCAACCTTCCAAAACTTCAACTTTTCCAATTTTTTCCGAAATGCTTCAAATTATCATACGGACCTCCAAATTCACGCCTAAGTCCAAAATACCATACGAAGCTATTGGAATCATTAAAATGCCATTTTGGAGTCGTTTATAGAAAAGTCAAATTTCGGTCAACTCTTGCCGCTTATGTTTCTAAAACAAAAATCAATCTTCCAAATTGATCCCAAATCATCCGAAAACTGAAATCGGCCATACACTCAAGTCATAACACATAATACGAAGCTGCACGAGACCTTATTCCGCAAAATTAAATGCTAATTCTCAAAACAATTGGTTGGGTCATTATTTTTTTTGGGCATGTACTAATGATTTGGTCCTGCTGAGTTCTCCAAGAACCCAGACCCAAGTATAGATATACTACGGTCCAAGGGTCTGTACTTCCTAGTCTTTTGTTATTGTTGGGTCTGGCTTTTGATGCCTAAACCTCCTAGAGTAACTTCTTTCCATTCACCTCTTTACTTAATGTTTCGTCATTCCTTAGTTTCACCATGTCACTGTCGTTGTTGTTTTCTATATTATATCTCATTATGTATGTGAAAAGTATATATATTGGATTTAATGTTTGTCCTTATCGTTAAATTCATAGAATGACTTAGTCAAGCCTAGAGAAATTAGGATTAAAAAGAAGCCTTAGTTAGCAATCAATTTCATATTCGTTAATCGTAAGCTGATATTAATTTGTCATGCTTTACTAACTCTTTTCTTAAAGATTTTTAAAGACAAAAGCTTAACAAAGGCAGCTGTCCCACTTTCAAAAAATTATAATTGTCACAAATTTAATCTTTCTAGAAGGAATCAGTTATTTCTAAAGATTAAGGTGTTGCTGCCCTAAAATAAAGGCTTTTAAATAGTCTTCTACTTGAAGACCAAGATATATCATAGAATCAGTTTCATAACATTTTTACCATGTTAGAATGAGCCGAACCTCCATATTTTGGAAACAAAATGCTTTAACTTGGTTTCCTTTTCACATTTATATAACTTTCCCATATTTCAAAGTTCTTTTTAAGCTTATATATACTAACACTAATTTCCTAAAGACTTTTCGTTAAATCTATCTTCTTTAAACCATATTCTCCCCTTTGGATATTATGTCCTAATACATGGTAAGATTTAACCTTAGAACAGTAGTTAATGCATAGTATAAATAATTAATTCCAAGTCTAGTCTATGTCCTATGGAGCTACCTCAAATAGATTTTAGGGGGTTCCTAACACCTTCCCCTTAGAAGAATAAGAACTCTTACGCATGATCTCGCTGGTTAGTAGACAAATAAAGAATAAAACCTTTGGTACTGAAATAGGTACCCTAGTAAAAGTTTAAATATTAGGCGGAGACTCTCTTTTATCAACAATAGAGAAACCAAAAGTTGAATCTTGTTTTGATTTGTGCAAAATGGGGTGCAAAATTGCTGACTGTGCCACCCTGATTGGATGGACTCTAAAGGAACCCCTGCCTCTAGACAGGGCACCATTAAACCCTCCAACATGATGGGGCCTTTTGTCAGAGGTTGCCTCTCTTGCCTGGCCTCTGATGCGCTCAATCCTCATGGCGATCACCACTACCTAGGTAAAAGGAATCTAAAACTCGGTCTCTCTGGACATCTGAAGTATGATGCCATATGTAATACCCTCTATGAAACTCTGTATCTTATTCCTTTTATTAGGGATCAGGACACCAGTATGGCACGACAGTACAACAAATCGGGCTTCACACTGAGTAGCGGTCATGCTGTTACACCTCATACTTTCATGTTGGAATACCTCTTGAGTTAATAAATATAAGCCAGATAATTTAAGGACCTTTAAAAAGATAAGGATGAGTAAAATGTGTGTTAAGTAAGTACCAAGAGGGTTGGAGGGTTTAGAAGCTAAGCAAGTAGAAGAAAATAAGTTAATGCAACAACCTAGAAGGTCATTTTGAGAATTTGCATTCTATTCAGCTATTTAATGTCTTGAGAAGCATCGTATTATGTATTATTGATTTTGTGAATCATCGATTCTTATTTTCAGGTTAATCAGAATTGATTTGGAAGAACGATTCTCAACTAGGAAGCTTTAAGTTGGAAGGGTTGACCAAGTTTGATTTTTTAGTACTGGACCTCAGATCGGAGTTTTGATGGGTCTATTAGGTATGTATTTCTATTTTAGACCTGGGTGTATGCCCGAATTTACATTTGGATATTTCTAGAAGGCATCGACACTATTTGGCGAAAGGTGGAAAATTGAGGGTTTGGAATGTTCATAAGCTTGATGGGGAGTGGACTTTGATATATCGGGTCCAACTTGTTGTTTCAGAAATTGGAATAGCTTTGGTCATTTGGGACTTGTGTGGAAAATTTGAGTTTATTCCGAGTTGATTTGGTAAGGTTCGGCACGAGTTTTAGAAGCTGAAAGATTCAAAGTTCATTAAGTTCGATTTGAGGTGCGATTTGTTGTTTTGATGTTGTTATGCGTGATTTGAGGTCTCGAGTAAGTCCGTATTACATTATTAGACTTGTTGGTATGCTCGGACGGCGTTCCGAGGGGCTCGGGTGAGTTTCAGATATGTTTGGGTTGTGTTGTGCTCATTTTTGATGTTTTGACGCCGTTTCTTCAAGCATAAATGGAACCACATTAAGAAAATAAGCTCCAATTTCTATTTTTCATTGAAGAATTATATGTGTATCATAATTTTGGAACCATAGCAACTGGAATCATCAAGTTTCGACATCGATTGAGGAATTTATGGTCATCTTACTAAGAATTGGGTTGCTAGTTTTTTTAGATTGATTACAAAATTGCCACTAAATTCGTATTTAAATATCTCCACTATTTTAAAATATTGATACCAATATATCTCCTTCATTATAAGATCAAATGGAGTGATTCAAAATCCGAACTTGAGTGGAATTTTACAAGGAATCCATTGGAAGCATGAAAAGCGAGTTTTGAGATCAGTTGGCACAAGAAATGAGCCAGAACAACTATGTAGAAATTTTGGAGGCGATTTTCACAACATGGACTGGGGTAAGTGCTATATACTCTATTTTGGTTATATTTCGTTAATCCATCTTCGGTTTTGCCATTTGATTGATAATTTCAAAGTAAAATTTGAGGGGTTTTATCTAAATTTTCATATAGTAAACTTTTGAGTTTTGAACATCTATTCGGAGTCATATTTTAGTGAAACTGGTATGATTGGACTCGTAATTAATTGGGTTGTCGGATTTTATTAGTTTTATTGGGTTTCGAGGTGATAGATGACACACGTGCTAGGTGATGGGTGTGTGGGTGTGCACCTTGTAAATTATGACTTTGTTGGTTCTGTGGTACTGTTTATTTACCTATTCTTATTTCTACCCTGACCGTGATGGCGCCTATTGCGATACTAGGCCAGCCAAATCAATATTCAAAACATAAATAACCTTTCGTTTATATCATTTATAAAATGATAATTCATAAAAGTATCATTTAAGCATTTATAACAGACTAAGATATGCCGAATAATGGATACAACCAAAAATCCTGGAGTCACTAGTCATGAGCATCTAAAAACGTTATACAAGTCTGACACAATATCTCTAATACAAGATAAGTCTTGTAGATCCAATTACTACAGAAGTAAGAAGGAGAAAGCAGGGTTGTAGACGCGTGCAACTACCTCGCAACATCTCCGGGAGTCCCTAGAACAGGTAAGCAGCTCACTCCGCCCTAGCACCTGGATCTGCACACAAGGTGTAGAGAGTAATGTGAGTACCCAACTCAGTAAGTAATAAATGTAACTAGGTGCTGAGCAGTAAAAAACACATAAGTACATGTAATAAATTCACAGTAAGTACAGCCTTTCATTTCAACAGTGTATATATTTGTCAAATATTCACGCTTAAAAGCCGATTTCAGTCAAAATCATTTGAAAGTATTTTTCCAACAGTTTCAACAGAAATTCTAGAAGTTGAGAGGGAAAGTGATAAAAATCATAAATAGCCTCTCGGGCAAAAACATGTATCATAAACAGCCCCTCGATCATAACATCACTCAGAATCAGCCCCTCGAGCATACCTTACAATCGCTCATAATCAGCCCCTCGTGCATACCTCACAATCACTGATAATCAGCCACTCGGTCATACCTCACAATCACTCATAATCAGCCTCTTGGGCATACCTCACAATCACTAATAACCAGCCCCTCGGGCATACTTCACAATCACTCATGGCTCCCAATCACTCATCACTCGCACTCAGTAGGTACCTGTGCTCATTGGGGGTGTACAGACTTCGGAGAGGCTCCTTTAGCCCAAGCGCTATAACAAGCCAAATCATGTCATCAATCACTCAGTCACTCGGCCTATAAATAACATGCTGCAGCGTGAAGCCCGATCCCATATCATATCCTCACAACTCAGGCCCTCGGCCTCACTCAGTCATAAACCTCACAAGCCACTCGGGCATTTCAGTAAATATAGGTAACTCGTCCCAAAACATCTTTCATATGCATCAAAGTGGAGTAATGAAACTCGATTAAACAGTAAACAGGAAAAAACTCATGAGTGAGTGTAACTTTCAAATAAAAATTGTGAGGAAATAGTAGTAAAATCCCCTTAAGGTCCAAACAACTTGGCACGAGGCCCAAATACAACATTCGGCCCAAAACATAGTAATACTTTCTAAAAATACAAAATATTTTATAGCTTTTAGTCAAATACGCAACTTAATAGTTGCTACGGGACGGACCAAGTCACAATCCCCAACAGCGCATGCCACACGCTCGTCATCCAGCATGTGTGCCACCTCAAGATAGTGATACAATGTTAAATCCAGGGTTTCATACCCTCAGGACAAGATTTACAATCTTTACTTACATCAAACTGGATGAAAATGTACTCTGCGATGCCCTTGCCACTCGACTCGGACTCAACATGCCCCGCACTTGTGGTGCCAGGTGCACACCTGCGAATTCCCACATAACAGACCACTTCTGTACATGCGCTCCACTTACCGCATCCGCGGACTCGCAGGTGCGACCCAAACATCCGCATTTGCGGTTCCTTCCCAATTTCCCCATTTCCGCACCTGTGGTTGCCAATCGCACCTGCACTGACCGCACATGCGGCCACCTGTCCGCATCTGCGGAATCACAGAACAGCAAACACCAGCAAACTCAAATGCCAAAAATCTCATCTGACAACCATCTGAACTCATCCTGAGGCCCTCGGGACCTCAACCGATGGCATCCCTAAGTCATATATGATCACCCGAACTTAATCGAACCCTTGGAACATCCAAAATAGCATAAAAACACCCAATAAATCCATAAGTCAAGACTAAAGAATTATAACTTCTGAAATTCACCAACGATGCTGAAACCCCTCAAACCACATCTGAATAACCTGAAATTTTGCACACACATCCCAAATGACAATACGAACCTATCCCAACTTCCGAAATTCCATTCCAGCCCTGGTAGCTAATTTTCCACTGCCGACAGGAAATCTCCAAAAATCCAATTTTGCTAATTCAAGCTTAAATCTACTGCGGACCTCCGGATAACATTCAGAACACAGTCCTATGTCCCAAATCACCTAATGAAGCTACCCGAGAAACAAAAATCACATTCCGATTATTTACCTATAAGTCAACTTTCGGTTGACTTTTCCAACTAAATCACCAACTTAAGAGACTAAGTGTCTTATTTCTCTCCACAACCACTCCGAACCCGAACCAATCAACCTAGTGCAACATAAAAGAGCTGAACCATACAAAAATGAAGCAGAAATGGGGAATAACGAGGCTAAACTCTCGGAACGACCGATCGACTCGTTACATTCTCCCTCACTTAAACATTGGTTCATCCTCAAACGTACCCTGTGTTGTTCAATACCCATCAAAAATTTTTATGTAACCTACCATGCACATACCCGGGGAGGATCCGACGTCACCCTATCCCATATAGGTCCAATAGCACAACATAATTGAAATTTCCCAATCAAACCTAACCCATAATCCTTAGAATCAAATTTCCACGCTGCATCAAGCCATATCTATAACCAAAGATTTAATCCCATGATATACCACATGACACAAACACTCATAGCAATAAGTCCCAATCACAATAGTTGTTCCAAACATCCCAATACCGGTAAATAACCTCTTATCAAGCAAAGCCTCGTTCTAACACTTTCATATACTACCAATATTGAAAGAAACACACAGAAACTAGTAACCATGCATCCAATCAGCCAGACATGGAGCTCCCCCTTCTCCGGTAGGAACTATAGCAGATTTCTAAGCCGACTTCCGATATTATCCTTCCAACTATGATGTAGTCAATTCTAACAGTATTCTTTCTAGGTCAAATGACTTCTTCTCATCCAACATGACCACTCTGATTCACGACACATCAATACAATCCAAAGCCATAGCATTTGCAACTCGTGCACCCAATAGCCACATCTCAACGTACTCAACCATAGAAAAGATTCACACGAGAGGACTATCCCGCCAGCTTAACGAGTACCATCACAACACCACACTAAGATCCTGATACACATCAAAAACAAAAACACACAAATCTTACACCTAGAGTCATACCTCTACATAACTCCGCTACAATGCATCCCATCCAAACGCTAGTTCACATGAAATACTTCAAGCCACCTTGCCCCAAAATAAGTGACCATGCGCAATTCGATATCAAGTACTCAAAGTGAATTTCCATAACCACAGGGAAATATGACGATACCATGCAACACGAACCCGAAAGAACATAACCAATACATCTCAACCCCGCAATACCCAATTACTTACCTTACTCAAATCCCGCTATAAATCCCAAATAGATCCGCACAATATGTACATATAACCAACAATCATAAATCCTCGCAACACCGAAGGGTAACTCATAGATCACCCCAGAACACGAATAAACTCAATGACAATCGAATGGTACATCCCTCAATAATAGCAATTCGGAGTAAACAATTCCGACCCGGTGCAGAGCACACACCCATGCTGGGCTTGCCAATGATCCCTAAATCAACTCTGGTCAGCCATAACAAGTAGATAAGTCTCTGAGAGTTCACAAAGACTGAATCATGGCACATACTAACATCTAACTAGCTTTGTACAAACCACAACCATACCTAATCCCAACTCAACAGCTCAAATATATAACACCTCTAATACCCATCATTCCACGAAGGATACCCCTAAAATTCTTCTGTGCCATCAAGAAAACTGGAATATCAGTAGTGGATCCAACAAAAGAGGGCCGTAATACCAATGAAGCACCCTTAACTCAAACACATTGCCCTTTCTGACATGTATACCCTCTTCAAGTCGCACAAATTAGTGATACCATTTACCTAATCATCTGAAACTGCCCATGCTACCTAAGAATTTATAACCTTCCTTCCAGAACTGAACCAAGACCCCACACATGCAATCTCAGTCTCTACACAACATACCGCATACACCATGCCATCCTATGATAAATATGAGAACATCATAATCCCTTTCGAGACACAAGTAACTACGTACCCAACTAGCTAAGAACTTTACATTTGATCCCATCTAGAAGAAAAATCACTATACATCACATCCTCCTCACGCTAGTAGAAAATACACATCTATAATCGTAGTAGAAACCATCAAGAACTCTCTGAATCCCATTTGTACGACACCAAACCGACATGACTCAATCATTATAACTCAACCAAGCTACACATGTCACTAAAACTCGAGAGCGTTGCCAAGAAACACTTGTAGAAACTCATTACCTCATAAGCATCCAAAGGACTAATCATACCCCTTACCATGCCGACCTGAACTACTACCAAGCTGTTTTATTAATCCAAGTTTCTTCTGAATTACCTTCAAATTTGTACCTCTGCTTGCCATAATACCGCAATTCTCAACCCAGACTCACACACGTGACCCAAGCATAACACGATGCAATCTAAGGCTCGTAAGTCGCTGAATACTCTCTCAAATATCCCCCAAAGTACCACATACAAGATACTTACCCTAAAGAGACTTCCTGCAATCTGAATCCATTACCTTTATTTTTCCTTATACTGATATGTAGAATCCATGATAACGTATAAATGCCACAAGTCTTGACACCCTCTTATGTAAATCTCACTTCTAGCTAAATGCACAATCTCAGTTCTAGAACCATTCTCGAGAGTCATCCACTCTATGAAAATCTCAATTACACTAATCAAACAAATCGAATAGTCTGTGCCCCTATTAACACACCGACACTCAAGGGAGTAACCACACAACTAAACAACCAAGCAAGTTCCTGCTCCACACCCACTACACCTTTTACCGATACAACTCAATTATTCAATAGAACCCATTTTCCCATAGATTATAATACAAGCCTGCCCAAAATTTCCATTACACGAGTCATTCTCAAACTCCACCTCTGCAGGTCATGACTGGTTCACTAGAATACCTCGAACTTAAATCAACACAACACCTAATCGTGCAACTAACTTGTCATTATCAGACTCTCCTACTTGGCTCAAAGCCATAGACCAAGACAAGAATTAACTCTCAATGCCCATACGCTACCACTTCCACAATACCGCAGTGAAATTCAACTAATACTCTATGAGCTCATATACACAAACCATCTAATATTTCCAATCATCTGCAATTCTCACATTCACCATTGTAATAGTCATGCCAACTTCCACAAACGATCTAAACTCAAATTGCAACATATACCATTTACTGGTAAAAGAGGGCTTGCTAAAATACACCATAAGGTTCACACAACCCTAGAATACTTCGCAGGAGATAGCCCTGCCTTCTTAGCCTCAAACTGATATTTCTCTATGCCCCTCCAAAAGATATAGCTACCACGCAATCACTCTATCCTTTTGCATTTAAACACATCCAATGCCTACCATCGAGGCATCACAACACGCAATATAAGAACCTGAAGCTGATGGCAGAACTAACATTGGAGTTGTGGTCAAAGTAATCTCGAGCTTCTGAAAGCTCTCCCCACACTCGTCTTACCACCTAGTTACCTTCACTAGACACCACATGCCCTAAGAATGCTATTGAACTGAGCCAAATTCACACTTGGAGGACTTCACATAAAGATCCTCCTCCCTCAATCTCTATAATACCATCCTCAAATGCTGAGCATGCTCTTATTGGCTACGAGAGTACACCAGGGTGTCATCAATGAACACAATAACAAAGGGGTCCAAATACAGCCGAAATACGTTGTTCATCAAATGCATGAACATTACTTGGGCATTGGTTAGCCCAAAAGACATCACCAAGTACTCATAACACAACAGGAATACTCACTTTCCTCCATAACTAGACTACATAAGAGGTCCTTCAATATACTTACAACTCGAGGCCACATGCCAACTCAAGACAGAAGTCAAACACTCAATATCCCTTACAATCAAACAGTCTAAACACATCTAACCTTCGAATCAAATTTGCCACATAGTCACCCAGTCACAAATTCCCACCAATAAGGGCACAAACTGACATATAAGTCCCAAATGTACGTGCTCACACAATTGAAATCTCAGCACTCAAGCCACAAACGAAACCCGGCCTCAAGTTCTCCATACTGGACCATTATCAACATGCAAAAATTACATCTCGCACCTCACCTATGGAAATCACAAGTTTTCGATGCACATCTGACATTGAGCGCTCATGTGCGCATTCAAACAACAAAATCGCCTACTAGAGTGGATACATATATACAGGAGTACCCAAGGACTCACAAGAAACGTCAAGAAAATTAGCATCCAGAGATGAAACATATGAATATGTAGACCCTGGATGAAGTAGTACCGAAGAATCCCTACCACAGACAAAAATAATAAATGTGATCACGGCATTTGAGGCAACTACATCTGGTCTAGCTGGAAGTCGTAGAACCTAGCTGGAGCACCACTTGACTGGCCTCCACCTCTAAGGCGACCCCTACCTACCTGCCCTCTGCCTCTGGATGGCCAGACGGCTGGTGCGGAAGCTGGTGTAGTAATTATGGGCTGATGACCCTGCTATACCGCCTTGCCCCAAAGCGAGGGGTAAAATCTCCTCACATGACCAAGCACCCCGCACTCAAAGCAACCTATCGGTATGGAAGATGGCTGACCCTAAGTCTGACCCTAGGGACCTGAAACACCCACTAGAAGAACCCTGAATAGCCAATGGATGGTACGAGCTCTATGGAATAGCGCTGAAATAAGGCCGCATTGGAGCACCCCTAGAAGGCGCATGCTCTCGACCCTGCTAATGAATACCATCAATCCTTCGAGCTATCTCCAAAACCTGCTCGTAAGAAGTCTACATCTCAACCTCTCAGGCCATAGAGACGGGAATACCATAGTTCAAGACCGCAATAAACCTCTGCACTCGCTCTGCATCGGTGGAGAGTATCATAAGTACATGGCGAGACAACTCAAAGAACATCGCCTCATAATCTGTCACAGACATCTGACCCTGTTGGAGCCACTCGAACTGACCCCGTAACTCTTCCCTTTGAGAGGGTGGGATATATCTCTCCAGAAAGAAATGTGTGAACTAGTACAAGTCAATGAAAGAGAACCTGCTAGTCTGCTGAGAAGATAGGACTATCACCATCTACGAGCCCTACACACTAGGAGGAACGTGGTAAAGTCAACCCTGTGAGACTCCAATACTCTCATGTTGTGCATTTTATCCCTAAAAATATCAATAAAGTCCTAGGGGTCCTCATGTCGCTGATCTCTAGAGGCAAGAGAATATAGCCTAGTCCATCTATCCAATAGCTTTTGCGGCTTGCCAGCTGCGGCTGATCTGGGCTATCGTATAGCCGCTGCAACCTGCTGAGCCCCGCCCACGGGTAGTGCACCTTGGTGTGATATACGGTAACAACATGCCATGGAGCCTGAGTAGTAGGGGTATATAATACCCCTCCCGCTTGAGATATGGATGCGTCCACTAGAAATAAACCAGCTTGCGTCATAGAGTCCATGAACCGCAGCATACAGCCCATGACCTCCTGGAATCCCGATACGGACATGAAACCTGACGGGTCCGACTCAGTTTTAGGTACCGCGCCTTGATCCTCAATAATAGGATCCTCCACTAGATCCACTGGTGTCACAATAGGAGCAACTGTAGGACACCCTCATCCTCTGGCAGAAGTTGGAGCCCTCCCTCGGCCTTTGCCTCGGCCTCAATAAAGAGGGGGGGGGGGGAACTCCTATATGGCCAGGTACATCTGCCGCACACTTTCTCACGATATATGAGAGAATAAGAAAAATATTCTTAGAACAACACCAACCGCACGATAGGAGATAAAGAAAGAGAAGTCTCCTAACACCCTGTAGCCTCTCAAAGATAAGTACAGACGTCTCCGAACCGATCCGCAAGACTCTATTAGGCCCACTAATGAGACTTATGTGAACCAAGTACTCTGATACCAAGATGTCACGACCCAATTTCCAATATAGACCTTGATGGCGCCCAACGTTGCCGCTAGGCAAGCCAATGATGAACTATCCATGTAATTGTTAATTTTTATATTTTTAAAGTGATTGGTTTATTTAATAAGAGAACGATTAAAATGTGATTGCAGTAATGTAAAGCATAGAATAACAAAAGAGTAAAATAGCGAATTTAATTCTCAACCATAAAATGTCTACTAGAATATTCTCATAACCCGGTGTCACAAGTGCATGAGCAAACTAGTAGAATATAAAAATCTCATATACTACTGTCTAGAGTAAGATAGACAGAAAATAAATACAATAAGAAGAGACTCTGGGCGCTGCAGAATGGGCATATAGAGCAGCTCACCACTAAACCTCTGGGTAACGCTAGTATGTGCATGAATGGCCGCCAAATACACCTCACTCTGATCCTGCACGATTAGTGCAGAAGTGCGTGAGTACATAAATAAAATATACCTAGTAAGTATCTAGTCTAACTTCGAAGAAGTATTGACGAGGTTTCGACATCGACACTTACTAAGAGTCACTAAATAAAATGCACAAATTATAAATAGGCAGGGAGTACATCAACAATGACAAATATCTTTCTAAACTATTTTAAATAATATGAGACCACCAAGGCGTCCCAAAAGATTTGAAAAATAACAAGTGGTTCTTTAACTAATTAACGATTAGATCCTCCAACTACCACATGTAAATTCAACAAATACGAGCCATCAAGTATTTATAATTTCTCAAGTCATTGAACAAATATCAAGTATATTCGGAGTTCGAGAGATATCACGCACGATTTATGTTGAGGTCGTACGAACTGATCCAAAATAATGTGTATACTTTCGAGGGTTGACCGACACAAACCATAGATGCACCTATTATACTTGCCGAAGCATTCGGCCCGATCTAGAGGAAGGCAGAATACTCTAGGAACTCTGATTATCGGCTAATATGTAAAATAATGTTCAAGGGAGGTAGATTTCCCCCCAACACTCAAGTAACCCGCCAAAAGAACTCAAAGTAGTGAAGCTCACTCTTTACAAATCCTTCCTCCAATCGTCAATTATAACTTAAGGAGTTAAACTAACAAGCTGAGTACAAATAATACAAGTAATACCTGGTAGAGTCCTAAAACTACACGGACATAAACATTATTTTTTAGCTACATGCGGACTCCCGTTACATCGTGCACACGTAGCACCCACAATTATAAGAAAAACAATCATTTATAGTACCTACGGGGAAGAATTCCCTCTTCCAATGTCAGGCAAGAGACTTATCTCATTTTCAATTTGTCTTCCCGGTCCACAATTCATACTGAAGACTCAACTCGGTCCTATGCAATCCCAAACTAGCCAAATATTGTATAAATCAATCAATATATGCTCAAAAATGTATAATTTAACTATTAGAGAAATTACCCCACCCAAATGGGAAGATTCCTAAAATTCATCCCCGGGCCCACATATTCGGATTTCATAATTTTTTGTAAATAAGTATTACCCATAACCTCACAAACACAAATACTTATTCCAATTTTCACAACCAAGTCCATGATCAAATCTCAATTTCACCTAAACCCTTGGTTTTTTTACAAACTCCCACAAGTTTCATTAATTTTCCATGTTTAAATATACATATAATTCATGCATTTAACTTAAAGATGGGTAGAGTTTACTTACATTGTGATATTGATGAGAATCCCCCACAAAAGTGCTCTCAATATCGCCCAAGACCAAGTGAAAGTTTGTGAAAAATATACTAAGTCCAAAATTAAAATCACTACACTGCCCAGCGACTTTCACACCTGCGGCTAAACAGTCGGACCTAAATAGACTAAGTGTCAAATTATAAGCACTACACTGCCCAACAACTTTCACACCTGCGGCCAAACAGCCGGACCTGCGGACATATCCATCACAGGTGCGGACCTCGCCTAGGCCAACTTCCCTCACTTTTTCTAATAAATGCTCATTTTTTGCAGGCCCACTTCTGCGGAAAAATGAATCACACCTGCGATCCTACATTAGCCCCTCACACTTTCGCTTCTGTGGTTGAACCTCGCGCCTGTGAATGCGTATCTACGCCCAGGCTTCTGCACCAGTGAACCTAGATCTGGTCTGGCCACTTATCCCACACACACATGTGTCTCCACAGGTGCGGCCAAACCCTCATCAGGTGCGAAGACACCAGAACAGCATCAACTTTAGCCAAAACAACCAGTTCCAAAAAAGATTTATTTTTCACCTGGGGCCCCCGCAACCCCGTCCGAACATACCAACATGTTCCAAAACACATAGTAAGCTACCCAAGTCAACAAATAAAAAAAAAACAACAACAATTTTATGAATCGCAACCCAATTAAAGCCTATAAAAACTATGAACATCTGACTTCCAAAATAAATGTCGAATCATACCAAAACAACTATGATTGACCTCGAATTTTGGACATGAGTGAAATGACATGATGAACCTACTCCGAAGATTGGAATCCTCAACGGACCTCGATAACACCAAAGTCTACTCCAAACAAAATTTAAAGAACTTGAAAATCTTTAATGAATCAACTTTCATCATTAAGGGCTGAAATGTTCCCGGGTCACCCGAAACCCAATCCGAACATACGTCCATGTCTAAAACCATTATACGAACCTAATGGAATCATCAAATCCCGATTTTGAGGTCATTTACTAAAAATATTGACTCAAGTCAAACTTGGCCATGTTAGGCCATCATTAAGGAACTAAGTGTTTTGATTTTAACATGAACCCTTCCAAACCCAAGTTATCCATCCTCAGAAGTCATAAAACAGTAAAGGCATTTACAAGAAGTATTAATTAGGGGAATGAGGATCTAAAAAATGAAATGACATATCGGGTCGCTACAGTTACAGCCTGAACAACATTCATCACCAATCTATATATAGTCCATTAAAAAATAGTATCAATAGGCACAAGCTTAGTTATCAATTCAACAATCAGAAATTAATACACATTAAATTTCATTGTGATTAGAAATTATTAGGATGAATGGTGAATTATTAGGAGAAGATAGTTGGAAAAATCAAACGGCTATACCTTATCATGAACTGAAGAAAGACTGGGAATTTTACCCTGGGAAGAAGCTCTGACTTTTGAAGGAAGAGTCGCTCAGAATGCGGGTTGTCTTAAAAGAAAACAAGACGACTTTATATACTTTTATTGTCAAAGGAAAAGTTAAATGGAACAATAATTTGTCAATTACTATCGTAGAAGGGAAAAGTTGAGTGAAGAGAAGAATCAAAGACACAATAAGAAAGAAGGAGAACTGCAAAAGGGACATGCGGGCATGAAACACAGCATCCCCAGGAAAAAGGGACGTCAGTACAAATAATGTACCGAGTATGTAAGGAATGAAAATCAGTAAACAATAGATATGAGAGAAACACGGAGTAAAATACTCAACATGTAAGTCTTAATAACTTTGTGAATCGTTAGTATGTATAATGTCATGCATATGCGTATAAATGTCATACCACACATAGGTATATGTGTACATAGCATCATCAAGCCTCTAAGGGAATGCGATCATATCAGCTCAACCACTAGGCAAATCATCAATATACCAGTTAATCAAGTGGTGGTGCGTATATAACGCCGAAACCTTTTCCATATCCCATATATATATGTATACGCGTATACAACGCCATCCGATGAGAAGTACGTCAATAAAATCTCTCGGAATGTCATAAGACCATTATGCCTCTGATTAATATCATGAAATAAACTTTATCAACTTGCGTATTTTCTGAGACCCATGAACAGACTTTAGAATAATAAGATATATGGGAATTCAAGAACATTGGCATCTCTAATACTTCTATGAATGGAGTCATTTATGGATGTTGTCCATTTGCTCATTTCGTTTGTATCGTATAGATCATTCCAAAAGGAACAAAGGGATAGCCTTAACATACCTGAGTCGATTCTCTTGACAATCCCTCTAACACACGTCAATTGTGATAAAACACGTAATGAAGGATCGAAGTAGTGAAAAACCCGTGTAATATTCTTGAGAAAGATTGTATCGTGCTCTCTTAGAATCACTATCCTTGTTGCTATTACCTTATGAAGTCTCTTATGAATTTGTTATAGCTTCATCCATAACTTAGGAAATCTTAGCATCCTACTTTACAACTCATCAAGAATATTACTAATTATGAATGGGACTTTGCTTACTATAAGAAAAGGAATCTTAGCAAATCTCATTTGATCCCTTGTAAGGTTCAAATCTTCAACTATGGAAAGATCCCTCCACCATCTTAATATGTGTTTGAGATCCTGTTGGTGCGTGGCTTGAATTATATTGAAGTTATGTTTTGCCAACTTCAGCAACATTGGATTTGTGTCGTTGCATAGCACTTTGACATAAGCTTCTCTTTGAATTAGAGAGGTTTTAGGCTTTAAATGGTTGGGTCCTGCATACTAATGACTAAGCCACATAATATACATAAATGTGACACGTTTCACTCATAATATACGGGTCACAATGTTTGAATTTGGGGGCTGCCACGTTAATGATTATCCAAGCCTTAATTAACCACCCACTAATCCTTAAATAATTTGTTATTTCCCCTATTAGCACATAAATAACCAATTCCCAACATAATTAAGAATTATCTCAAATTCCATAAAATACTACTTACTTTTAACATATCTTACTATCATGGCCATGTGGTACCTTGTATGGTACTAGTCCATAAATACCGGTATTTTAGCTCGGGCCGTATTTTATAACAAAATGCCAAACTTTGACAAAATTCATTTTTTTCGATTCACTTACCCTCTCACATTCACGAATTTACTCATCACTGGTTTGGAATCGCATAATACTTATAATCTTCAAATAATATTATTCTTGAACTAAGGTCAATTATCTTATGAAAATTTCACGTACAATACTACAGGGTGTAGCACTGTCGTAATATAATACTGCAGAGCGTAATAGTTTGAGGGCATTATCCTCACAACACGAAGACATCATTCCATGGCTGGAGGATCTCTCGAAATTACATATCATTATTCAAGGGCGTCATAATCCAGAGGCACCATCCTCATGGCCCGAGGAAACCATTCCACGGATGGTGAATCCCTTATCATACACTTCATGGCCCAGGACATCATGGTCAAAGGACACCATCCTCATCGTCCGAAGGCAACCTTCATGGTGCCAAGTGAATTTGCATCATGTTTAAATTTTCGCAATAACCCATATGTATTCGTGTGCATCGTGTTTTAAGTTTTGCTGGTAGCTCGGAAGGTAACCGTTCTACAAACAGGAGTAATTCTTGCTCCGGTTTCCATTCAGAACGTTTACATCCTTTGGCTATCTCAAACGTAACTGATTATCAGCATTTAATTACCTTGTGTTCGATAACCATTAAAATATCTGCCTCGTACATCTATAGCATTCACTTTGCATTCACGGATCCACCTAAAATTATCTGTTACCTACGACACTATCATATCCAAAAGTTCCTTTTCGAAACACATGACCGCTCTTATAACAACTCCATCGGTTTCGTTCGCTGTTTGATCCAGAACGACACACGGCCTGATTCTCGTAACACCAGGGATACCTAGGCAACTAAAGAACAAGGGTTCAAACCTATTTTTCTTTTCAAAACACATCATTTCTTACTCACTTCAGACAAAATTAGTCATCATTTTCTTTACCCAACAACTCTCTCATCATCTTTAGGTAAAGAGGGGCAGTTGTTGATACTCAATTTTGCCCTCATATTTTTTCAAATAGTACATATACTTTCAAAATTTTGCATAGTTAATTTATAAGATTTATACTTTTTCTATAATTTTTAAAGCTTTCAAATTAAATTTCTTGCATTTAAATTACTTGAATATTTATTAATCACCATTTCGAATTATTTTGTGATGACTTAATCATCTAAATTTATTATTTGCATCTACATATATGTTTTATAATATTTTACTTCATTTCATATAATTATATTCTGATTTTTGAGCCATTTACATAATATTGCAATAATAGCCTATATTTTATGCATGATTTCATTTATTACATTATTCATGCCAATATAGTATTTTTATACTTTTGTAAATGGTAAGTTATTATTATCAATCATATTATTTTACATGTAATATATCATTATCTATTAATTATTTTTATAAATTATATTTAATAATTTTCTTGTATTTAATTATTAGCCCAACGGGCCAATTTTCGGACCAAAAACCATGGCCCAATACCCTTAACCAAGAACCAGCAGCCCACTATCCTATACCCATCTCCTGACCCACCCCACTTCTCTTTTCAGCCTGGCCGTTGATCTCAAATGATCAACATTCCATAATAATTCCCCACCTCTTCTGAGAAACCCTAGCGTCCGCCTCCTGATTCTTCTCCAAATTCGGCCCCAAAATGGAACCAATCAATGATTCCCTTAACTTCTATGCAATATCTCGTTGTTTCTTACAAGACTATTGTATTACATAATACTTGCCCCATTTTAGGCAAGTACCGATCTCCCAAATTGATTCTAAGTCATTTTGCATGTTTCTCTTTCCTTATTTGTGTTCGATTGACTGTATTTCCTTATTTTGTATGTTGATCTTTACTATTATATAAAACCCTGCCCTAATCCCCTTTGAGGGAGAATAAATCCATGTATTATTCTCCCATTATCACTCATTATACTCCGAAATCTGAGACTTTATCGGCTGAAAGACAAGGTCATACGAATTTGATTGTGTTCTTTCTCAGTGCGAGCATTGCCCGAGGTTCATTTAAAACCCTTGGAACTCTGACGCACTGGGATTTTGGGGATTCTAATGCTGTTTGCTAGTGTAAATTGAATTACTTTTGGAAACTGTTCTGCTCATTTGCTTGTTTGTTAATTTGTAATTGGTAAGTGCCTTTGGCCTTTACAGTTTCATTCTCTATTTGTTTGTTTTATTCTTCTGTATGTCAATGATATTAAAACTTTGGTGAATCAATATGTTGTTATGTCATATCTGTTTGCAGTCCTATTTTCTCTATAATTATTCTCGTGTTTCTATATTTTTCTAGTATCTAAACTAGCCTAAATTCTAACTATGATTCTAGGATTCTTAAGCATGTCTAGCTTGGTGTGTTTGTGTGTGTCTGAATGATTATATCTACTGCTTGTCCTGAGTTTATCTTCTACCCTGTTCTGAATTCTAGTGATAAACCAATTTATTCCTAGAATATGTCTTAACTCCTGTTAAATCATTTATGTATAATTTAATGCTTTCTTAGATCTGTCTCTTGATCTTGTTGATTAGCCAAGCATGCTTTCTTTCTACTTAACATGTGCTCCCTGATTTGTTCAATCCACTGGTCTTTAATATTGCCTAAGACCTTTAGAATGAGATGCAATATCTATCCCCTTCTATTATATGCGATGGAGACCTAGTGTCCTGTTAATCTGGAGTTGATATATTTTTACCTATCATGGGTTCTAATATTTTTTCTGAACTTTTGTATTCTAACTGATAGTCAACATGTTAAAGTTTTCTCACTCAACTTAGAACTTGCTCGTGACATGTTATGTTATCCCCCACGTGTGCTTGTCTATGACTCTGCCATGTCATGTTAAGTATCTTAGCTAAAGCCTTGACTAATTGTAGATCATGCCTTATGCTTCATTTCAGAAACTTGACATTGTATTTGGTCATCCTAAGTAGACATGCCTATGAAGTTTTCTAGTGTTTGACTGTGTTTAGCATGCTACTCCCATTATTTTTGTTGAATAATTGCTCACGCGTGAACTAATGTTATCTCCTGTGTAAAAACTCCCTTGTTGAAAATGAGTCCTGCTGATTTCTCTAGTACTTTCATATTTTTGACTCAATCAATTGTGTCACTTTGCTTCAGAAACATCAATGTGTTTTGCGTGAATCCAACTAGTTGTCATATAATCATGCCTCTATGAAGTAATGCTTTAGGGTTGTTTTCATACATGTTCCATTAATTTGTTTGGTCAATAGGATGATTTGTAACTATTGGCCATCGATATGAGTCCATGTGTGGCTTTGGGATATGAAAATGGGCATACTGTCCTGTTTTTGGGAAGTGTTTAGATCCGGTCCAGCTATCGGAATGAAAGATTCTACTAAACGTCCAGGAAGTGCTGGGGTTAACTCTTCTCAAGTCTGCCTATTTGTTGGGCCTGTACTCACCTTGGTTCTGTTGTATTTGAAGTATGTTTCTCTTCTTTCATTTTTTTAATCTTATGTCATGTAATAATTTATAAACAAATGATGGGGGAGATTAGTGAAAAGGATGCTTGTTTATTCTAATGCTTGGATAAAAGGGTAGAAAACATGCATGTAGGGTCCATGTGTTCTATTTGCTATATGTAATTTAGTTTAGTGTGTTGTACACTATTAGAAAGCATGCCTATAGAAATCATGCACAAAATTCACTTAACTTGTCAAAACATGTTGGCTCAAGTAATTTTTATATTTGTTTCCATGTATACTACTAAACGCTTCTATATAGCATGCTTATATGATACAATTAATTAATCCATCAACTGCTTCTATTTCTCTTAGCACGTTGCTCCTTTAGACATCATGACTATAGGATCTTAATCAATCAATCGACTACTTCCGTTATTTTCAATACAATGTCCCGCCGAGATGAAAGGCCTATAAGGATGAGGTATTATAAAATCAAGTTCTATTGCCAATCCTATCTATGGGATATTATCACTCGTATAGAAAGCATGTTTATGAAATCAAATGTCGTTAATTTTAAGCTTTCAAATAGTTTTACTACCTCATTGCATAAACAATTAGAGAGCATTCCTATAGGAGCTTTTTGAACGCCTTTAATCTACGAATTCATTAAGCCAGAAACAACAATGATATTTGTGTGATGCTGGAAATCAGAATCGCCTGGATATTATGCCTATAGGATTTGACAAATCTAATGCGTCTTAATTCCCTAAAACATGTAACTACCCACGTGCATTTGTTGTGTATGTGTGGATGCTAACTTGATCCTTTAATTATCTTTACGTGAAGTCCTATATATTTTGAATGTCACCTAGTTTCATCATTTTGAACAACCTAAGCTGAGTCTGTACCACCTAATAGAGGTATAAAGTCTCCTAAACGATAGGCATGGGACGGGTAGTGCACGCATAGGGTACGATCTAGAATTGAATTAGACCGCCTTTAAGTAAATAACTTCAACACAGTAATTAGGTAGCATGAGTTGGTAGTCTGTGTCCACTGACTAGTATGAGCAACCCTTACCTTAAAGGAGTTACAAAGTATTGTTTATGTTACACAGGTTAATCCTTTAGGCTAAAAAACATAGAGCCCCCCCTCCCTTCCTTCCCCTTTTATTTATGTACATCTTATTTACACTTAGTCATTTGACATAGATCGATGTAGTAGTATCTATGTAGACATTAAAATTTGTACCGATTCTCATGTGTTATAATAAGATTCTTCGACTTCTAATTTTCCATTATATTTGATCACCTAGCCTAATTACATAATCCACACAGTCTAAATTTTGGTCGGGACCTACAATTGTGGACCTCGAAGAATACCTAACACCTTCTCTTCGAGGTAATTTGAGCCCTTACCCAATCTTTTCGTGACGTAGACTAGTCGAATAGAGCTATTTGAAAATCGGTTCCCTCACGCACCTTAAAAATCATTAGGTGCCAACTATTCTCTTTTAGTACCCATTTAAAATAATTGTCACACGTCGAAACTCATTTTCGTAAGAAAATCAGGCGCGACACAAAGAACGTCAGTATAACGACCCATTTTCTTGTCCTTAAGGACACGGTACAACATGGAGATGCCAAGGAGGTTTCTATCAGAGATGAAGGTGTGTTGCGGATGCAGGGCCAACTATGTGTGCCCATGTGAATGGGTTGCGTGAGTTGATTTTTGAGGAGGTCCAAAGTTCATAGTACTTCATTCATCCGGGTGCCGCTAAGATGTATCAGGATTTCACATAGTACTATTGGTGGAGGAGAATTATGAAAGACATAGTGGAGTGTGTAGCTCAGTGCCTAAATTATTAGCCAGAAAATGTGAGCGTGTTACCATGGACTTCATTGTTGGGCTCCCACGTACTCAGAATAAATTTGATGTTGTATGGGTGATTGTGGAGAGGTTGACCAAGTCGGATCACTTTATTCCGCTAGTGACTACCTATTCTTCAAAGGAGCTGCTCAGATCTATATCTGCGAGATTGTCCGACTTCATGGCGTGCCGGTATCCATCATCTCTGACAGGGGCATACAATTCACACTTCATTTCTGGAGAGCTATGCCAAATAATTTAGGCATACAGGTTTAGTTGAGCTCAACATTTTCCCCCTGGACGGAGAGATAGTATGAGCGCACCATTCATATATTGGAGGATATGCTCCGTGCATGTTTTATTAATTTTGGGGGTTCTTAGGATCAGGTTTTGCCGCATATGGAGTTTGCCAATAAAAACAGCTACCAATCAAGTATTCGGATGGCTTATTTCGAGGACCTATATAGGAGACGGTACAGTGCTCTAGTTGCTTAGTTTGAGCCGGGAGAGACTAAGTAATTGGGTATGGATTTGGTTCGGGATGCCTATGAGAAAGTCAAGTTGATTCAGGAACGTCTTCATATAGCCTAGTTAGATAGAAGATTTATGCCGATCAAAAGGTTTGTGATGTAGCATTTATGATTGGGGAGCGATTTTTACTCTAGGCTTCATCCATGAAGGGTGTGATGAGGTTCGGGAAGAAGGGCAAGTTTACCCCTAGGTATATTGGACCTTTTGAGAGGATTAGTAAGGTGTCCTACAAGCTTGCATCGCCACCTAGCTTATTTGTGGTCCATCTAGTGTTCCATGTTTCTATACTCCAGAAGTATTATGGTGATTCGTCTCATGTGTTATACTTCAGAACAATCTAATTAGACAAATATTTGACTTATATTGAGGATTCGACGGCTATCTTGGACATGAAGGTCCGAGAGTTAAGATAAAATAATGTTGCTTTAGTGAAGGTTCAATGGAGGGGTCAGCTGGTCGAGGAGGTAACTTGGGAGATCGAGCAAAACATGTGGAGTCATTATCCTCATGTATACATCACTTCAGGTATGTCCATATTCATGTTCGAGGACAAAAGTTTTTTTTTTTGGGGGGGGGGGGGGGGGGGGGGGGATATGACGACCCAATAAGTCATTTTGTGTAATTGCGTCTCGTTTCTCATTTTGATGCTTCACATATGTGTGTTTATGGTTTTATAAGTTACGGGGTTGATTAGTTTCGTTCCGGAAAGATTTTGGGTTGATTTGGACCCTTGGATTCTTTACTTAGAAGCTTAAGTTAGAAATATTGATAAAACTTTGACTTTTTGAAATTGATCCCTGAATGATATTTTGATAGCTCTGATAGCTTCGTATCATAATTTTGGACTTGGTGTATGCCGAGAATTGAATTCGGAAGTCAGCAGGTTGAATTATGTTGTTTTGCTTAAATTTGGCAATTTGAAGTTGAAAAGTCTTACTACAGGTTGACTTTTAACTATCGAGTTTAGAATTTGATTTTGGGACTTGGAATAGGTCTATTATGGTATTTAGAACTTTTCTACAAAATTTGGTATCCTCTAGAGTTGAATTGATAAGATTCGGACGCTTAGTTGCAATTCTAGTAGTTCTTGAACTTTACTATGCAATTCATGAGTTTTAGTATTCGATTTGTAGTTCTAGATGTTATTTTTGTGTTTTGACCATGCGATCAAGTCCTACGATGTTTTTATACTTGTGTGGAAGTTTGGTTGGGACCCCCGGGGCTCAGATGAGTTTCGAACATGTTTCGGAATGAATTTATGGTGTTGCTGGTGCTCTGCCATCTCAAATGCAAGCACCAGCCTCCCAATTGTGAAGGTGACAGTGTGGGCTCTGATGTCACAATTGCGACTGCCCCTTCACAGATGTTAAGTGAGCAGGCCTGAGGGCTAGTTCACAATTGTGATCATTTGGTCGCAATTGCGATATAGGCCTGCTTCGCAATGTGCGATGCCTTTGTCGTAGTTGCGACTTATTCTAAGGTTGTCAGGGTTGGCAATTGCGACCCCTGGTCCGCAATTGCGAGGGTTCGTAAATGCGAACCATGTATCGCAAATGCGGTATCTGTAGTTGGTCAATGAGACATGATTTTTCCACATATTCTCTCATTTTAGAACCCTAGACTCGGTAATAGGTGATTTGGAGAGGGGGTTTTCATCCTCGAACTTTGGGTAAGTGATTCTAATATTTTCCAACTATATTGCATCAATATATCTTGGATTTAACATCAAAATCATGTTAATGAAAGTGAAAATTTGTGAAACTGTGTCATGTTTTTAAAAAATAAGAATTTGAGTTTTGCTAGTCCATCTGGACTCGGATTTTGAAACTAATCACATATATGAACACTTGGGATTGTGGGTAGTTGGAATTTACCTTGGACCTGGGGTTTGACCTGATGGGCTCCGGGTTGACTTGTATTGTCTTTTTGAGAAAACTGTAATGATCATAGCTTTATGTATTGTAATTGGTTTCCCTTGTATTGTTTGATGATATTAAGTCGATTTTGGTTAGATTTGAGTCGTGTGGAGGCGAGTCTAAAGGAAAAAGCTATTTTCGAGGGTTGAGTTTGCCTAGTTCTAACGTTTTAGGGGGGAACTACCCCTTAGGATTTGGAATTGATTGTGTCATTTCTGCTATGTTAAGGCTATGTACGCAAGGTAATGAGTGGGTACATGGGTGATATGTGGTATTTGACCGGTTTAGGCTATTTGGACTCTTTTCATTCTTTAATAGAATTTTCATATCATGTTCTAAATTCTCATAGTCAATATACTCTTACTTGTGTTGGTTAATCCTTACATGCCTTGAATGACTTTGTTAACACTTGTTCTACCTCTTACTTGTTGTTTTGCGCTTAGGAAAATTTTGAGGGAAAAGCTATTTCTGAGGGATGAGTTTGCCTAGTTGTATATGGCAAAACCGGAGAAGCCCGATTTTTATGCTCCTGCAGTAGTTCGAGCCTCGATCTCGACCGTATCGAAGCAACATCTTATCTTTAAACTGGAGGTGGCATTCTGAGGGGTTGATACATCTCGAGGCGGGGAGAGATTCGTAGACCATCATGATAAGGCAGGAGACTCCCAAGAAGCACGTGATTAAAGCTGACAAAGTACATGTATCAGTAAAAGCCCGTACCGTGGCATTAAATGGTTGTACCAGCCATCTCTCTTTGTATGAATTATACATGTACTATGTTGGGATTCCCCCTCATATATAAAGGGGACCCTTGTCACTTTGTAACACACATGACATTCAATACAAGAACAAGAACATCATGTGATCTCTAACTAAAACATTCTCTACAATTGCTTCATTGATTTATTGCTTCTCATTTATTGTGTTCTTGAATTATTCTTAATTTATTACTTGTTATTGATCATAAATAGGCCATTCTTAAGGCATTCAATACTATTACATTGTTATCGAGAGCCCCTAGTCATGCTTCTAAAGCTCGACCTCGAGGCCCTTTCGACCACCCTTGAGACCGGTCTCTCCATTACCCGATTTACGTAATCTCGTTTCCTTTTGCTCTTATTTCATTTTTCTCACTTCAGACTCAGAATCTACTACCTAAACAACCGGTATTAAAATTGATAACGTATTTTTAAAGCCACATAATCAAATATAATTGTAATTACCATTTTCAAGGTAAATAGTTTGGCGCCCACCGTGAGGTTAAAAATAATAGTGATTGTTTTAGTGCTGGTTATTCTAAAAACATAAGTTATTCTTCACACTTTTGCTTCCCCAAGAATCTTCAATTTCAGGTCAAAAAATGTCTAACTCAGTTAACGCACATGAAAACAACAACCCTGAGGATCACGGACCTCAAGATACGTGCTCAAACGGCCAAAGGTACCTACTATCGCGAACGAACGAACTCAAATTTGTATACCTAAAAGAACTGTTGTGTTCAGAGAAGAAGATGTCGAAGCCCTGTTCCAGCCACATAACGATGCGCTAGTAATTTCTTTCCTCTTGAATAGTGTTCAAATTAAGCGTGTGCTCGTGGATCCAAGTAGCTCGGCCAATATAATCAGATTTGGGGTAGTGGAGCAGCTCGAGCTGCCTGACCAAATCGTACCCGATTCTAGAGCCCTAAGTGGGTTTAACATGGCGCGCGAAGCGAGAAGGGGAGAAATCCTCCTCCCAGTAAATGTGTCAGGTACAGTTTAGGGCACCATGTTTCTTGTCATCGAGGGAGACATGAGATACAATGCCCTGCTTGGAAGGCCATGGATACACGTCATCATGGCGGTATCATCAACTTTCCACCAGATGCTAAAATTCCCGACTATAGAGGGTATAAAAATGGTGTATGGTGAGCAGCACGCGGCAAAGGAAATTGTTCGCAATGCACGGCGTGGCGCCAGAGCCTATATACTCCACCTCGGAGGGGTCGGATGTAAACGGGTCCCCGACGATGATGGCGAAGACTTCCTCACTCCTCGAACCTTCTTTTCCCCTGAAGAATCAGATGCAACAAAATCAACAGTCAAAGAACTGGAGCAAGTTGTTTTGATGAAACACCTACCAGATGGAAAGGTATACATTGGAACGGGATTAACCCCCGAGCTCAGGAAATAACTCATTCAGTTTCTTATTGACAACATTGATTTCTTTTCTTGGTCCCACTTAGACATGACAGGGATCTACCCGGGAATAACCACCCATCGACTAAGCATCGACCCCAGGTTCAAACCGGTGAAGCAGAAAAGGAGGCCTCAGTCCGAGGTAAAGCATGTGTTTGTCAAAGTCGAGGTAACAAAACTCCTCAAAATAGGATCCATCAGGGAAGTAAAATATCTAGAGTGGTTGTCCAATGTAGTAGTGGTCCCCAAAAAAGGGAACAAATTAAGAATGTGCGTAGATTATAAGGACTTAAATAAGGCATGCCCTAAAGATTCAATTAAACTGCCCAACATCGATCGACTGATTGATGCCACGGCTGGCCAGGAGATTCTCACCTTTTTGCGACGCCTACTCCGGGTATAATCAAATTCAATGAACCACGAGGATAGGGAAAATACTTCGTTCATCATGGAGTATGGCACATACTACTACAATGTAATGCCCTTCGGGCTAAAAAATATGGGGGCCACATACCAACGCTTAGTTAATAAGATGTTAGGACATCAAATAGGCAAATCCATGGAAATTTACATCGATGACATGCTAGTTAAGTCCCTGCAAGCAGAGGACCATTTGACTCATCTGCAAGAAACTTTCAAAATCCTTAGGAGCTACAACATGAAGCTCAACCCCGAGAAATGCGCCTTCAGCGTAGGTTCATCAAATTTTTAGGCTTCATGGTACCAAATAGGGGGATTGAAATCAACCCCGATAAAATCAAGGTCATCGAGGAAATCACGGTGGTAAGCAATGTGAAGGTTTTACATCGATTGACCGAGCGGATATCGGCGTTAGACGGATTCATCTTGAGATCATCAGATAGGAGCCATCACTTCTTCTCCCTACTTAAAAAGAAAAACAACTTTGAATGGACCCCGGAGTGCCAACACGCCTTGGAAGGGCTGAAACGGTATCTCCCAAGCCCGCCTTTGCTCCACACCCCAAAGGAGGACGAAACGCTATATCTGTATTTGGCAGTGTTTGAGGTAGCGGTAAGTGGAGTGTTTGTTCGAGATGAGCAAGGTACGCAATTCCCTGTCTAGTGTAAGTCGAACCCTGGGGGATGCTGAAACCAGGTATCCACACTTAGAAAAATTTTCTCTTGCATTAATAAGTGCGTCTCGAAAATTGAAACCTTATTTTCAATGTCATCATATATGTGTTTTAACTACATATCCTTTTCGAAATATATTGAATAAACCTAAATAGTCAGGACGACTGGCCGAATGGGCCATCGAGCTCAGGGGTACGATATCGAATATCAGCCCCGAACGGCTATCATGTCCCAAATTTTGGCGGACTTCGTGGCCGACTTTACACCCGCCCTTGTGCCCAAGGTAGAAAAAGAACTTCTACTAAAAATGGCCACATCATCAGGGGTATGGACTTTATTCATCGATTGTGCCTCGAACGTGAAAGGATCCGGGCTCGGCATAGTTCTGAAGCCACCTGCAGGTGGCATGATTAGACAATCTATAAAAAATACAAAATTGACTAACAACGAAGTCGAGTATGAGGCTATGATTTCAGGTCTAGAATTAGCCAAAGGCCTGGGAGCGGAAATCGTCGAAGGCAAATGTGATTCCCTTCTAGTAGTAAATCAGGAAAACAGGAGCTTCGAGGTTCGAGAGGACAAGATGCAATAGTACCTAGACAAACATCAAATCACTTTGCATCGTTTCCAAGAATGGACTCTGGTCCACATACCTTGGGACCAAAACAACGAGGATGATACACTCGTAAACCTGGGGTCATCCATTGAAGAAGATGACATACTCCCCGGGGTTGTTGTTCAGCTATCCAAATTGGTGACAAAAGAAGGCCATGCCTAAATCAAATCCACCATCCTGACATGGGATTGGAGAAAAAAATATATCAATTATTTGGTAAGTGGGAAGCTGCCCACTTATCGAATATCAGCCCCGAACGGCTATCAAGTCCCAAATTTTAGCGGACTTCGTGGCCGACTTTACACCGGCCCTTGTGCCAAGGTAGAAAAAGAAATTCTACTAAAAATGGCGGGGATATGGACCTAATTCATCCACGGTGCCTCGAACGTGAAAGGATCCGGGATCGGCATAGTTCTGAAGCCACCTACAGGTGGCGTGATTAGACAATCTATAAAAAATACAAAGTTGACTAACAACGAAGTCGAGTATGAGGCTATGATTTCAGGTCTAGAATTAGCCAAAGGCCTGGGAGCGGAAATCGTCGAAGGAAAATGTGACTCTCTTCTAGTAGTAAATAAGGAAAACGGGAGCTTCGAGGTTCGAGAGGAAAAGATACAATAGTACCTAGACAAACTTCAAATCACTTTGCATCGTTTCAAAGAATGGACTCTGGTCCACATACCTCGGAACCAAAACAACGAGGCTGATACACTCGTAAACCTGGGGTCATCCACTGAAGAAGATGACATAGTCTCTGGGGTTGTTGTTCAGCTATCCAAATTGGTGACCAAAAAAGGCCATGCCTAAATCAACTCCACCGTCCTGACATGGGATTGGAGAAAAAAATATATCAATTATTTGGTAAGTGGGAAGCTGCCCACGAATCCAAAAGAATCAAGGGCACTTCGGACCAGAGTAGTCCGATTTTTACTCGACGAGAATGGATCTCTATAAAGGAGAACCTTCGATGGGCCCCTAGCAGTATGCTTGGGACAAGGAGACACTGATTACGTTCTCCAAGAAATCCACGAGGGCACCTGCAAAATTGCTTCGGTGATGATTCTTTAATTCGAAAGGTGATCAGAACAGGTTCTACTGCGACAGCATGGAAAGGGACATCAAAGAGTTCGTCCAAAAATGTGACAGCTGTCAAAGATTTGCGTCAATGATCCGCCAACCCGGTGAACAGCTGCATTCAGCCTTATCACCACTGCCATTCATGAAATGGGGAATGGACATAGTCGGCCCCCTACCAACAGCACCAGGTAAAGCTAGATTTATTCTATTTATGACTGTCTATTTCTCAAAATGGGTGGAAGCATAGGCCTATGAGAAGATAAGAGAAAAAGAAGTCATCAAATTCATCTGGAATCACATCATGTGCCGACTCAGGATCCCTTCTAAGATAATCTGTGATAACGGGAAGCAGTTCATCGGAGGAAAGTAACAAAATTTCTTGAGGCTAACAAAATCAAAAGAATCCTATCGATGCCCTACTACCCATGTGCAAATGGTCAGGCCGAATCCACAAATAAGACCATCATTCAAAACTTGAAAAAGAAGCTAGAAAATGTGAAGGTAAAATGGAGAGAAATGTTGCCCGAGGTGCTATGGGCATATCGGACAACCTCTAGAGGGATGAGTCCGAAGAAGAAAAATATAATTCAGAGCTAGTGGCTCGGTTGCGGAACACTTTGCCTCGAGCCAGGGAGGCTGCTGAGAAGGCATTGGCCGCGATCTCCGAACCGTAATGGGGTGCGGCTACGTTGCCCCAGGCCATGAAGGTTGAGAGAGAGATCGGTGCTAATATTTCCCGAGTAGAGGAAAGTGCCCCGAAATATATGCTTGGGGCGATCAACCTTACCAGGTCCCCTCAGTTCTCTGACGCCATGATCCATGAAGCCAGTATGCTTGAAGTTTGTTCTTATGAAGGGCCTTAGGAGACGACTGATATTCACAACTTCTTGGATGGGTTAGTGTCATGCCCCAAACTTGGGGAGGCGTGGCTGGCACCCGGTGTCGTGCTGGCCCGAGCGAACCAACGTAACATATCTTTTGAATCATTCTATCGTAGGTAAATGAACTGAAGTAAATCATGGGTAAATACAAACTTATATATATGACATACTGGCCTACACGACCAAAAATGGTCACCCGTACACTGAACATAGGCCGACGGGGTCATACAATCTTTCACATACACGACATATGTCTACAAGCCTCTAAGAGAACATAAATTTCATAAAGGTCGGGATAGGGCCCCACCATATTAATCAATACATGTCCTAATCATACTGACCAAATAAGCAACTGCGGAGCAAATGGAGCACACCAACAGCTTCCGCTGAGGTGATAGCCTACTTGGAGGATTCTCATCCTGTCTATCGGGATCTGCGGGCATGAAACTTAGCATCCCCAGGCAAAAAGGGACGTCAGTACAAATAATGTACCGAGTATGTAAGGCACATAAATAAGTATATAAACAACATGGAAAAAACATGGAGTAAAGGACTCAACCTATAAGTCTGGATAACTTTGTACATCATGAAATACTTATAGTGTCATGCATATGTGTATGAATGTCATGTCGTGCATAGGTACATATTTCATAACATCATCAAGCCTTTGAGGCATCCCATCATATCATCTCGGCCACTGTGGGCAAAATCATCAACGTATACCAGCTGATCAGGTGGTGGTGTGTATATAACGCCATAACCTTTCCCCATAACCCATACACATATAGTATATGCGTATATAATGCCATCTGGTCATGGGTAAGTATAAATGTATAAATGAATGCAATGCATTAGAAGTAAGTTCATAAGATCTCTCGGAATGTGATGAGACCCATGAACAACTGATCTGATAGTAGGACATATGGGGAATCAATAACATAGGCAACCCTAATACTTCAAAGAATAGAATCATTCGTGAAACTTGCGTGCTTGCTCGTTTCGTTGTATCATATGGATCATTCCAAAAAGAAATAAGGGATATCCTTAACATACCTATATGATCTCTTCCTTATAACTCAACCAAGCTCAACACAACTTATTGCATCTACAACAAGTGAAATGATATTGTCGTTAACATATAATGTCGTACCATCGTATTTGGCTAGTCGTATGACTTAAGGAAAATCGGGCAGAAACTCCCCTATTTTTAATACATCCCAAATACCACTAAGGTTCATCAACATACCAAAAACAAAAACTATAACCAACAATAGCAACAACAACAATATAATCGAATATGAGTTTCTCTGATTATCATAACGTTCATATTGAGCGGCAAGCTTGCTTTTACTCATAATAGGATATAAATTGAATATAACTCTTATTCCATAAATTTGTTTACAAACTTCATAACATCATACTTATATGTACAATATTATTTCTAGTTTAAAACATCCACAAAATGCCTTCCAAAAAGGCCCCATACGTCTAGCACCTTATTTTTTATCTTCAATCACCTGTTTTTCATCTTTTCTTCTTCAATAAACCTAATTAACACCTATAAAAGCTTAACAACATCATCCACAACATTATAAAATTATTTTTCACAATTTCTAGAGACCACAAACCATATATTTAGCCACAAAACAGTCCAAAAAAAAAGACAACCATATCCCATGTTCTTTCAAGTGCTATCTTATGGTTTTTCACTGAAACAACACAACAACCACAAGATTAACCTTAGAAACAATCAATAAGATGTTATACATACCTTTTACAAAAACTATAACTCGAAACCCTATCTCAACTTAGATCACAATAGCCCTCAATCACACCACAACATCATAGAAGCATTCTCTTGTAGTCTTTAACACCTTTGATGATGATTTGTCTTGATTTCTCTTGAGTTTGGTTCTTGGGATCATGGACTAGTTCTTGGAGAGCTTGAGAGAATTTTGGTGTAATAAAGCTCTGGATATTGACGAAATGTAATGTGTTTACCTTGAATATGGTATTAATAATAATACTTGATTTTGTCGTTCTAAAAATATGTGGTTTATCTTAATAGTAGTTGTCACAGGGCTGGGCCTCGAGCTGGCTGGGCCGAGGGGGCCTCGAGGTCTAGCTAGGGCAGTTAAAAATGAGCAATCAATGAAAAACAATGATATTGGAGGCCTCGGGTATAGCCTTTTACGGCTAATGATGGGCAATAAATGAAAAACAATAAATGAAGAGCAATAAATCTATAGAGTAATTGTTGAGCAAGAAAAGCAGAGAATGTTCTCTTGTATGACATATTCATGTCTTTTACAAAATTACTGGGGGGCCCTTTATATAGGAGGGGAGAATCCCAGCATAGTACATGTCCAATAATAACAAGGAAAAGCTACTGGTACAGATGTATAGTGGCTCAGTATGGACTTGTACTATTCTTTCAGACCTTGTTAACTCTAACAACGTGCCCTTCGGAATTTCTCGCCTTCCCATGATGGTCATCGATTTTCATACTGCCTCTAGGTATGCTGAAATGAGTCCCTGATATGATTTCTAGAGGAATTCACCTCGAGGTCAAACTTTATTTTCTACTTCGCCCCCTCGATGTCGGGCTTGGCAAGCTTCGGAGACCTCGATATCGGAGTCCCCGATATCCATCGTATATAGATAGTCCCCGCGTTTCTTAGAATGAAACGATAAGAAATGATTTGAATCATTCAACTCTTCGATATCCTCCTCATGACGTCAGTCATGTGTAGTCAGTGATTGCTGTGACAGAAAGGATGTGCAAGAGTCACACCCGCACGATTCTCAAAAGGTCATAGTATGAAAACATTGATTGGCCGACCTCTTACCTTCTTCAATATTCCTAACTCATTCCTAAAAATACCCCAATCCTTCATTTCTCTAACCTTCACTTTTCGCAATATCTTCAGAGCTCTAATCAATTCTTTCGATTGCTTCCCTCTCGTGTTCATCTTTTGATCATTTTAATCCTCATCTTCTAAGATTCTTGCAGCAAGAATAACAAAGACTTCTCCTCATAAGGGAGAAACTTCTTCACCATCATGCTCGTCTAAGAGCAAAGTAGTAGTGCCTCCTCGCATTGAGGAGTGAATCCCAGGACCCTATGAAACATCTTTCGATTTCAGGGTCGACAAACTCTCCTCAAAACCGGGGCAATGCGAACCCATGTCCTGATATATCAGCCTAGTAACTGACACTGAGAAAGTGAGGGCTGACTGCCGCTGGGGGGAGGGGGGTACAAGTGTAAATACCTTCTTGTGAGGAAGACATAACAACACATAAAGTCAGTTACCTCATTGTGTATACATATCCTTTTACCCTAGGTCCAGTAGAACCCTCTTCGCGGTCGATAGACCCCGTAATCCTCGATTTCTGCAAGCAATACCGGGTGATACTCAGCCAGATCTATCCATCATTCTGGTGCATTGTTTATATGATTAGGTATTTTTCCAACATGGTCGAGGGGATGCTTTTTACTCTTGACCATCTGATTAGAATGTACAACCCCCGACTTTATCGAGGCGGCCGATTAAGCTTCAGTGTCGGGCTCCGAAGGTCCACTTTACCAGCATCGATGAGGACAAAGACAGAGGATGGATGAGCCGCTTTGTCTAAGTTAGGACCTCAGATTTGATCCCTGATGAAAGGATGCCATTCCCCAAGAAATGTAACATGAATCGTAAGTGAACATGTTAATTGAATATTTTCTCTCTTTCAGACCATCTTCTCTTCTAACTAACTTCTTTCGATGAAGCAGCTAACGAGTGGTATCCGGCGTAGTCAAGGATCTCCCGGGCTGGATCCATTAGCTCGATTCGAATTGCCCATATGTTAAACGCGTGTGGCGTGATCTGGCCAAAACCCGATGGGAGGCCAAAAACCACAGTGAGATTTTACTTTCGCCATACTTGAATTCCCTGAAGAAGATATCCCTTGAATGTATTTTAACTTTTAGTGTTCATATTTTGTGATTTTGTAGGCCTAGGAGAGGCCTTTTTGACGAGGGAACCCCCGTCCGGGGAAAAAGATACCCAAAAACCCATTAGGGAAAAGAAGAGAAAGGGGAAATCACCGATTAAGTCCTCAAAGCCGAAGAAGGCTAAACTCCACAAGTTTAAGGTCGATTTAGCGGCCTTAAAAGGAGAAGAGGAAGAGGGCCTTGTAGCTGGGGCAAAGAGAGAGATGAACACCCGCTAGTGCTTAGGGGAAGAGGAAGCACGACTGCTTCGAAGCTTGCTGAGCCGACGACTGTTGAGCCGAAGCCTTATGAATAAAAAATTGTTAATATTGCCCTACCTCGGGCTGAAGAGGTCATCGAGGGTGGGTTAGACGATGTTCTTGAGTCGGTCGATGGCCAAAATATTTCCCGAGCTGAGGGGAATTCGGCAGCTGGAATGGGGAAGCCAAGTTTTGAAGCTCCCTGTAGGAAAGAGGAGACCCCGATCGATCCAGTCGGGGTTGTTAATATTAATGACTCTCCGTCGGGTCCGACATTATCTCCTGGGGAGATACGGGATGCCCGAAATATGAAGACCCCCAATGGGGAGGCATCCCTCAGGGAGAAGGACGCGTTCGAGGGATACTTTGTCGAAGAAATCCCCGACCTTAATGCCTTGCTCATCTTCAAGGAAGCCGATAAGCCCTGCAAACAAGTAATCTTTTGACGACTATGCCTTGGGTTTTTGACCTTATTTTTCTGATTTCTTTCCTTTATGCTTTTAGGCTATAGTTCTGTATAATTAGGCCTCCGGTAAGTCTCATGTTGAGTTGACCCACTACAACGAGGAGTGTAGGAGACTCTCATCATAGGTGGAGGGGTTCATAGCTATTTTTTTCCAAAAAGGAGGAGGAATTGCATGGCCTGCGAGCACGCTTGGAGATGGTGTCTCGAGACCGGGTTAATCTCGACGGGAAGGTTGTATAGTCTTCATATGTTTATTTTTGTGTTTTTTCAACACTAGCATTTAATGTCTTAACTTGATTTTTGCAGCTTAACCAGAAAGATGGCCTAATGCAGGTGAGGCTTAGAGCCAAGGATACTGAGATCCTCCGGCTCGAGCGGCGCATGGGTGAGATGGACTTCGAGGGAGATACTCTTCGAGAGAAGCTGACCTCGACTGAGCATCAACTTTGATATGTAAGGGCTGAGAGCAATAGGTATAAGGATCTCTATGTTGAAACGGTTGGCGCGCTGTCCACAGCTAAGTCCCACGCCGACGCACTTATATCCTTGTATCGGGAAGATGTTGCTGCTGCCAGTGCTCGAGCCAATAGGATATCTGAAGAGGCTGAGCTCAAGCTGACTCGAGCCCTTGAACATGCTCAACTAAGATCTCGGAGGCAGGCTCTCGAGGAAGCACACGCAGGGGGCTTCGATCTTTCTACCGAGATCGGAAGAGTAACGACCCTAAAAGAGGAAGCGGCATCTCTTTTTACTTCCGATGATTATTCGGCCAGTGGCTCAGAAGATGATGAATATGAAGAGGAATTCCCCGAGGGGGATGAAGAGTCTAGTGACTAGGAGGTCGAGGACCAAACTGTTGAAGGCACTATTCCTGAAGGGACTTCATCCGATCAAGTGATCCCGACGGTAGATTAGGCCTCTATTTGTTTCTCTTTTGTGTAATGGCTCCACTCGTGAGCTTTTGTGAATATGTTTTGTTTATTATATATGAAAGAATCTTTGTTTTTTGTTGCTTTCCATCTTTCCACTACTTTTGTGATGCTTGCCGTTGAGGTCTTATAAGCTTGATTTTGCCTCATCGAGGTCTTATGATTAGTCCTCAACCGAGATGACATCGGCCCTCATATCGAGGGTATGCCCTTTTAGCGGCCTTATAAGTTTGATATTATGGCCTTGGCCTTGATATCGGGGATATGCCCTTTTAAGGTTTCACAAACGTGGTGTTTCCTCATTGAGGTCTTACAAATTGGCCCTTAGGCTCTTTAGATTGGGTCGATTCTACCTCTAATATGGCTATCGTTTTCCCTCATTTTGGAAAAATAGTTTTAAAATTTTGATTATGCCTTGGCATGTTTTGTGTTCGTCCGAATCATCGATGGCTCGAATAAGAACCTCAATTATAAGTTGATATGCGACGATAATTAAGTACCTTGTGAGGTTTCCTGGAAGGCTGACTGTTTCGAAGCCTTTTTATTGAAGGCTGATTATTTCGAAGCCTTTTTATTAAAGGTTTATGGTTTCGAAGTTGTTTCATTGTTCGGAGCTGATGTTATCGAAGCTCATATGCTTATGATGTGGATAGCCTGATTAAATGGTTCATTTCAAAGTATTTTCGAAGTATTTGGAGGCCTTCAGTTATATGGTAGCAGTCAGACGTCTCCGAGCCGCGTTAAATTAGGATGTAGCCTTTCGATATGACCGTAGTCTTTATGTTCGGCCATAGCCTTTAGTCCTCGGGTGAGATGACCTCGGCGTATATATCGAGGGTATGCCTTTTTAGGGGTCTTACAAGTTCGAATATATATCCTCGGACTTAATATCGGGGTATGCCTTGTTGAGGTCTTATAAATTTGATGTCGCCTCATGGAGGGCTTACTAGTTCGAATTTTCCTCGTTGAGGTCATATAAATTTGATGTCAACTCATGGAGGGATTACTAGCTCGAAGTTGCCTTATTGAGGTCTTACAAATTCGAGTTTTTGATAGCTCGATGAGCTGACTGTCGATGACAGTCCCCGAGTGTTTGAGAGTTTTTGGGCCCTTAGGCATTTTACGTGAATGTGGTAAACTTCTTTGAGGCACGAAGCCTTTTGATGAGAAAAGAGGCTTCTTTGATTACTTGATATGTGTGTACATGTTCGGAGGCTTTATTATCCTACATGGACACGGTTCATTTGACGGTTTGTCCCATTACAACATTGGTCTGTCGAGGCCTTATTCGACATAACTTGCTTTCTTGAAAAAGGTAACCTCAAAGGGTGATGCCCCCTAGTATTGAGGTTGATTGAAAAGAAGCCTTGAATATTTTTTGAGTCTTCCTCAGGTAGCATATAATTGGTGCCTCGTTAAAAATGTCGTTAAAACTCATTTGGGATAAAACCCAATCTAAGGGAATAAGAGTGCAACGCATGCTTTAAAACCCAAAGTCTTCGAGTTGACTGATGCCCCAATTTCTCAATCTAACATATGCAAGAGGTCAGTGGGGACCATACAATTAAAAAGGGAGAAGGTTATACCTTAGCAATAGTAGCGTTTAAGCATTGATATGTTCTAATTGCTTGGCAGCATGGTGCTAAGTTTGTACAATCCTTTGCCTACTACTCCGAGGATGCGGTATAGTCCTTCCCAGTTAGGGCCTAGTTTCCCTTCATTTGGATTGTGAGTGTTGAGGGTGACTTTCCTTAGAACTAAGTCCCCGACCCCGAGGTATCGGAGGTTTGTTCTTCTATTGTAGTATCTTTCGATCCTTTGCTTTTGAGCAGAAATTCGGACTAACGCGGCTTTGCACTTTTCATCCAGTAATTCGAGGGCAGTGTTCATGGTCTCGTTGTTAGAGCCCTCAGAGGCGTGCTGGAATCTGGCACTTGGTTCACCAACCTCGACCGGTATCAATGCCTCGGACCCATATACAAAAGAGAACGTGGTCTATCTTGTGTTTGAATTTGAAGTTGTTTGATATTCCCATAGTACTCCGGGTAGCAATTCTATCCATTTTCCCTATGCTTTCTCGAACCTCTTAGTTAGGTTTCGAATGATAGTTTTGTTTGTGGACTCGGCCTGAATGTTCGCGCTTGGATTGTAGGGCGTTGATAGGATCCTTTTGATTTTATGATCCTCGAGGAACTCCGTCACTTTGCTGCCGATGAACGGCTTCCCATTTTCACATGTAATCTCAGAGGGGATCCAAAATTGGCAGACGGTGTGGTCCCATATGAATTCGATGACTTCCTTTCCTATTATCTTCTCGAAGGCCTACGTTTCTACCCATTTTGAGAAGTAGTCAGTCATAAATAAGATAAATCTAGCTTTACCTGGCATCGTTGGTAGGGGAACGATTATATCCATTCCCCATTTCATGGATTGCCATGGGGATAGGACCAAGTGCAGTTGTTCACCGGGTTGATGAATCATCGATGCAAGTCTTTGGCATTTGTCACATCTTCGAACAAATTCTTTGGTGTCTTTTTCCATGCAATCCTAAGTTTGCGAGTGCATCTGCCTCGCTGTTTTGTTCTCCACGTACATGGATTAGGGTATATTCTTTGAATCGAAGAAATGTAACTTGACGCTTGTCTAAGTAGCTTTGCATCCTATCTTCTCGAACCTCGATGCTTCTGTTCACTTGGTTTACAACTAGAAGAGGGTCGCATTTTGCTTCGATGACCTTAGCTCCCAGGCTTTTGGCCAATTTGGGACGTGCAATCATGGACTCATACTCGGCCTCATTGTTAGTCAACTTCGAAGTTTGTATAGATTGTCTAACTGTACCACCTGTAGATGGTCTTAAAACTACGCCAAGACCAGACCCTTTCACATTCGAGGCACCGTCACTGAAAAGGGTCCACAACACAGATGACGTGTCTGCTTTCAACAAGAGTTATTTCTCTACCTCGGGCACAAGGGTAGTCATAAAATTGTCCACGAAGTCCGCCAAAATTTGGGACATGATAGATGTTCGGGGTTGATACTCGATGTCATACCCCCCGAGTTTGATGGCCCATTCGGCCAATCGGCCCGATAGTTTGGGCTTATGAAAAATATTTTGAAGGGGGTACATAGTTAAAACACATACACGATGGCATTGAAAATAATGTTTCAATTTAAGAGATGCACTTATTAATGCAAGAGCTAATTTTTCTATGTGCGGATACCTGGTTTCAGCATCTCCTACGGTCCAACTCACGTAATAGACAGGGAATTGCGTACCTTGTTCTTATCGAAGCAACACACCACTTACCGCTACCTTAGACACAGCCAAATATAAGTACAGTGTTTCGTCCTCCTTCGAGATATGGAGCAAAGGTGGGATCGAGAGATACTGCTTTAGTTCTTCTAAGTCTTGTTGCCATTCCGGAGTCCACTATTCATAACAAAGGCACTTGAGTATCTCGTATTTTCTTCACCTTTACCTTACTTACCTTTCAATCTCGCATAATATCTTTTGTCGCTTTCATAACCTTCCTTGCACATAGGTAGAAATTACATCTACGCCTAAAAGCTCTACTCTGATAGCACCTCTGGTGCATACAAAATCTGGCAAAAGCTTCATACTGACTTCTTACATCTCAGATCTATGGAACGAACTACGAACAAAAGAAGGGTGACATTTCTTAAATGCCCTATATCCTGTCAATTATGAATGTGGCGCATAACAAACCCATAATTGAGACTCTACTAGGCATGACTCTGTAGACTCCCTAGGACATGACTCGGTCTGATACCACTTTGTCACGCCCCAAACCTTGGGAGGCGTGGCTTGAACCCGGTGCCTAACTGGACCGAGCAAACCACTCTGTTACTTATTTTGTTATTTCTAAATATCATGAGTCAACATGGCCACAACACATAATGTACAACTATAAATGGGAAACACTATATCACTGGACCATTTTTCTTAAAACATTAATATATATGGGCCGTCAAGGCCTGTGATATACTGTACAAAATGAACCTCTGTCTACAAAGCCTCTAAGATTTTTTGACATCAAATGGGATAGGGTATCGGGCTACCCATAAGTCTGTAGCAAAACTCTCACACGATAACTTATAGACTCGGCTGCACTCCGAATGAGGTGGAGTCTTACTGATCCTTCGCTTAATGCTAACCTCGTCTACCATGAGGGCTCGGCAATCTGATTATCTGTACCTGCAGGCATGAATGCAGTGTCCCCAACAAAAGGACGTCAGTACGAATAATGTACTGAGTATGTAAGGTAGAACTAAAACGTAGCAATAAGTCAACATTAATTAAAGATATATAAGAATCAACCTGAATCTCTGAAGTGCCACTGTATATGCATACTCATTATACTTATGTATAATGCTTCTCTTCAAGACTATTATCTCTATCGTATGATGCATGATTGCCCTACTGATACTAGTAAATGCCCGACTCGGCCGTAGCATGGTTGTAAATGCATGACTGCCCGACTGGTCGTAGCTCGGTGGTAAATGTGTAACTGCCCCACCGGCCATAGCACGATGGTAATGCATGAGTGCCCGATCGCCGTAGCTCGGTGGTAAATGAATATATCTGACTTCCCAACCAGTGGTAAATAATGATACATAACTTCCCAACCGGTGGTACATAATGATACATAACTGCCCAACCGGTGGTAACTGCCTGACTGGTCGTAGGTTAGTTGTTAATAAATATGCATAAAGATGCGTGTATCATTATATCATAAGCATTAACATCTCTATCATATACCTAATATAGTTACTAGATACATACTTAGACATGATTGAATATCATTTTACGGAAATGAATAACATAGACATTCTTAACTGCTAAGAGTAGAACCTTTTAATAGAATAACATTATGTTTACGTATCGTTACTTGAATCATGCCAAAAGAATGAAGGATTTTCCTTAACATACCTGAGCCAATTCTTTATCCCTTATTATAAAATACGAGCTCTATCCTTTCACCAAAGATAACCTCATAGAAATACTACTTCAAGGATGCGGTACAGTCCTTCACAGCTAAGGCGTAGTTTCCCTTTGTTTTGGTTTTGAGTGTTGAGGGTGACTTTCCTTAGAACTAAGTCCCCGACCCCGAAAATATCGGAGGTTTGTTCTTCTGATGTAGTATCTTTCGATCCTTTCCTCCTGAGTGGCCATTCGGACTAACGCAGCTTCACGCTTTTCATCCAGTAACTCGAGGGCGGTGTTTATGGCCTCGTTAGAGGCGTGCTGGAATCTGGCACTTGGTTCACCAACCTCGACCGGTATCAATTCCTCGGACCCATATACAAAGAGAACGGGGTCTATCTTGTGCTTGACTTTGAAGTTGTTCGATATGCCCATAGTACTTCGGGCAGCACTTCTATCAATTTTACCTTTGCATTCTAAAACATCTTATTTAGGTTTTGAATGATAGTTTTGTTTTTGGATTCGGCCTGATTGTTCGTGCTTGGGTGGTAGGGTTATGATAGGATCCTTTTGATTTTATGATCCTTGAGAAACTCCGTCACTTTGCTATCAATGAACTGCCTCCCATTGTCACATGTAATCTCATAGGGGATCCCAAATCGGCAGACGATGTGGTCCCATATGAGTCTATGACTTCTTTTTCTATTATCTTCTCGAAGGCCTGCGCTTCTACCTATTTTGATAAGTAGTCAGTCATAAATAAGATAAATCTAGCTTTACCTGGCGCCGTTGATAGGGGACCGATGATATTCATTCCCCATTTCATGGATGGCCATGGGGATAGAACCAAGTGCAGTTGTTCAACGGGTTGATGAATCATCAGACAAGTCTTTGGCATTTTTCACATCTTCGAACAAATTATTTGATGTCTTTTTCCATGCTATCCCATTAGTACCCTTCTATGATTACCTTTCGAACCAGGGATTCGGCTCCGAAGTGGTTTCCACAAGAATCTTCATGGATTTCTCATAGCACATAGTCGATGTCCCCCGGTCCCAAGCATACTGCCAGTGGCCCGTCGAAGGTCCTTCTGTACAGTGTTCCATTCTCGTCGAGTGAAAGTCAGACTGCCTTAGCTCGAAGGGCCCTCGATTCCTTTGGATCTATGGGGAGCTTCCCATGTTTCAAGTATTCAATGTACTTGATCCTCCAATCCCATGTTAGGCTTGTTGAGTTGACTTCAGCATGACCTTCTTCGATTGCCGATTTGGATAGCTGCACAATAGTCCCTGGGAGTATGTTGTCCTCTTCGATAGACAATCCCAAGTTTGCGAGTGCATCTGCCTCGCTGTTTTCTTCTCGAGGTACATGGATTAGGGTCCATTCTTTAAATCGGTGCAACGTAACTTTAAGTTTGTCTAAGTATCTTCCCATCCTATCTTCTGGAACCTCGAAGCTTCCGTCCACTTGGTTTATAACTAGAAGAGAGTCGCATTTTTCTTAGATGACCTCTTCTCCCAGGCTTTTGGCCAGTTCGAGACCTGCAATCATGGCCTCATACTCGGCCTCATTGTTAGTCAGTTTCGAAGTTTTTATAGATTTTCTATTTGTGACACCCGTAGGTGGTATTAAAACTACGCCAAGATCGAAACCTTTCACATTCGAGGCACCGTCACTGAAAAGGGTCCACACCCCAGAGACGTTCCTGCTTTCAACAAGAGTTCTTTCTCTACCTCAGGCACAAGGGCAGTCATAACATCGTCCACGAAGTCCGCCAAAATTTGGGACTTGATAGCCATTCGGGGTTGATACTCGATGTCATACCCCCAAGTTTGATGGCCCATTTGGCCAATCTGCCCGATAGTTTGGGCTTATGCAAAATGTTTTGAAGGGGGTACGTAGTTAAAACACATACACGATGGCATTGAAAATAAGGTTTCAATTTACTAGATGCACTTATTAACACAAGAGCTAATTTTTCTAAGTGCGGATACCTGGTTTCAGCATCTCCTAGGGTCTGACTCATGTAATAGACAGGGAATTGCGTACCTTGTTCTTCTCAAACCAACACACCACTTACCGCTACCTCAGACACGACCAAATATAAGTACAGTGTTTTGTCCTCCTTCCGGGTATGGAGCAAAGGTGGGATCGAGAGATACCACTTTAGATCTTCCAAGTCATGTTGCCATTCCGGAGTCCACTATTCACAACAAAGGCACTTGAGTATCTCGTATTTTCTTCACCTTTACTTACTTACCTTTCAATCTCATATCATATCTTCGGTCGCTTTCATAACCTTCCTTACACATAGGTAGAAATTACATCTATGCCTAAAATCTATACTCTGATAGCACCTCTGGTTCATAGAAAATCTAGCAAAAGCTTCATACTGACTTCTTCCAACTCAGCTCTATGGAACGATCTACGAACAAAAGAAGGGTAACGTTTCTTAAATGCCCTATATCCTCTCAATTATGAATGTTGTAACGGCCCGAGCAGTTGTTTTTCATTATCGGACCACGTTCCCCTAAATGAAACTTCCCATAGCGGCTTTCAATGATTTATGACTTGCAGAGATTGGTGGTCCGGGATTCAGATGTGTTAAGAATGCTGCAGGAATAATTGGTTCCTTAAGGTTGGCCTTTAAGGCCAAGTTTGGCTTCGGTCAACATTTTGGGTAAACGACCTCGGAATCGAGTTTCATCGGTTTCGGTAGCTTCATGTGATGATTTTGGACATAGGTGTATGTTCGGAATGAGTTTCTGATGGCTCGGGAGCGTTTCAGCGCCCAATACTGAAATAAGAAGTTCCTTAAGTTCTTATTTTGGTTTTGGACGTGTTTTTGTGTTATCAAGGTCTGAACGGAATTCCGATACTGGGGATAGTTCCGTTATGTCATTTATGACATGCCTGCAAAATTTGGTGTCATTCCGAGTAGCATAGGTCGGTTCGGCGCGTTGTTAGCGAAGCCTAGAAAACTTAAAGTTCCTAAGTTTGGTTCTTGGGATTTTGAGGTGTGATTTTGAGTTGTAGTGTTGTTTTGAGTGTTTCGAAGGCTCAAGAGAGTTTGTATTATGATTTGGGACTTAATGGTATATTTAGACGAGGACTCGGGCGGGCCTAGGAGCCTCCCTGGCACCCAACGAGGCTAAAAACCAGCTAAAATAGCTACTGGTGCACCTGATCTGGTGTGACCGGAGGTGCGGTTGCCCAGTCGCAGGTGCGGAACCGCTTCTGCGGTCCCAAGCATCGCAAGTGTGACCCCAGGTGAGGACCCCTTTTCTCGCAGGTACGAACAATTGCGGAACCGCTAATGCAGCCATCCCTCCGCAGGTGCGAACCCACCTCTTCGCGTCCAGTTCCGCAGGTGCAAGCTCTAGCTCCCAGGCGCGAGACCGCAGGTGCGCTCCCTGAGCCGCAGGTGCGGAATCCCTGTAGGTCAGGCAGTATATATTCTTTGAAACTTTGGATTTCACCCCCTTTATTCATTTTCCTCCACCATTAGAGTCTTGTGAGCTTTGGAAGAGCACACCACAACCTAGCTATTGTCAAGGTAAGTCAATTCAACCTCAACACTAGTTTAATTCATGATCTTCTAGCTAAATCAACTACTAAATCATTGAAAAATGAATTGGGTAGTAATTTAGGGTTCTTGAGAAATTGGTGAATTACACATTTATTGTTATAAATTCAAGTAGAAATCGTATAATAACGAACCTTAGGCTTCGGGTGAGTGATTCCTTCGAGAATTTTCAAAAATTGAACATGCGGGCCTGGGGTTGGATTTTGGGAATTCTTCAAGAATGTTGAATTATTGAATAAATATGACAATTTCCTTACTTTGAGCATGCATTGATGTAATTGTACCATATTTGGCTAGTTGCGAGTCCTCGGGCGTAGAGTTCATAGTTCAGGCGCATCCTTGGTCCGCGGGGTAGATTAGACACGAGGTGAGTGTCCTTTTGAACTTTGTAAGAGGGAATTGTCCTCATAGGTGTTATATGTGTTGTGTGTAATTGTTTTGGGGGCTACGTGCATACAAAGCGATGTGAGTCGTACGTAGCGACTATCATGCTATGTCGGGTAGTTCTAGGGCTCAAAAATATGTCTCTATGTGCCTCATATGTATCTTTGGGTGTTCCTTGAGCTACCTACTGCTTTTGAATTTATATGGAAATGTGGAAAGTTGTATTTGAACTCCCAGTTGGTGAATCCCTATTACAGGTAGAGCCCCTACTGAGTTATTGATATTTCGGTATATATATATATATATATGTACGTGTGAGAGTCAGCATTCAAATCGCAGGAATGATTCGCGATCGAGGGAAGCTTTAGGATAAATCGATATAAGTGTGTCAACACTCGAATCGCAAGAATGATTCGCGATCGAGGGAAGCTTTATGGTAATTATACATAAGTGTGTCAGCACTCGAATCGCAGTTGTGATTCGCGATCGAGGGAAGCTTTATGGTAATTGTATATAAATGTGTCAGCACCCGAGTCGTAGGTATGATTCGCGAGTGGGAGAAGCTTAACGTCTATTCCGTGTCTATATGTTTCCTTATGACTTTGGTCGGTTGTCTTACCATTGTGTGCGCTTGCTATTTGGTATTGTTTCCATTGATATTGACTTTACAGATATTTGGGGGGAAAAGGAAAGTGTACATTATTACTTATTTTCAGTAGTTTCCTTGATTTTTGTACTTGATAAGTATATGTTTCTTACTGTCTCACATGTCTACTGCATTTTGTTATATCCTATTTTGTATTGTTACCTTTGGACCTTAGTGAGTGTCAAGTCGACCTCTCGTCACTACCTCTTCGAGGTTAGGCGAGATACTCACTAGGTACATATATATTTATGTACTCATGCTGGACTTATGTACTTAATTGTATAGGTTCTGAGGCTGGTGCTTCTGGTTATCCGACCGAAGCTTGACGTATATTCTGGACCTGACTCCACAGTGAGCTGCCTCCCTTGGAGATTCTCAGCAGTGCTATGGAGTTATTTTTTGTTCATTTATGTCTACTTCTCTCAAACAGCAGTACAATTTGCATAATCTTTTGTATATTCTACTAGTTCGCCTGTTGAGTACTGACACTAGTTCCTGGCACGCACGCAGTAGACTCTTTATTTTGGGACTGTATATATATTGGATCATGATCATTGTGGTTGTATTTACTTAAGTTGGTTAATGTTTGCGCTTTTATTTAAATGATGTAAGCTTAAAACTTTGGGGAATATGTGGGGTTGGTATGTTAAATAAGGATAATCTCACTAGTAAACAATTGTTGTCTAGTGAGTCAACATGGACACAGCTCATAATATACAACTGTAAGTGGGCAACGCCGTATCACTGAACCGTTTCTTAAAACATTAATACATATGGGCCGTCAAGGCCTCTGACATACTGTACAAAATGAACCTCTGTCTACAAAGCCTCTAAGATTATTTGACACAAAATGGGATATGATATCAGCCTACCCATAACTCTATAGAAAAACTCTAACACGATAACTTATAAACTCGGCTGCACTCCGAATGAGGTAGAGTCTTACCGATCCTTCGCTGAATTCTAACCTCGTCTACCATGAGGGCTCGGCAATCTGATTATCTGTACGTGCAGGCATGAATGCAGCGTCTCCAACAAAAGGACGTCAGTACGAATAATGTATTGATTATGTAAGGCAGAACTAAAACGTAACAATAAGTCAACATTAATTAAAGACATATAAGAACCAACATGAATCTCTGAAGTGCTACCGTATATGCGTACTCATTATACTTATGTATAATGCTTCTCTTTGATACTATTATCCATATCATATGATGCATGACTGCCCAACTGATCAGTGGTAACTGCCCGACCGGTCGTAGCGCGGTGGTAAAGGCATGATTGCCGGACCGGCCGTAGCTCGGTGGTAAATGTGTAACTGCCCAACTGGCCGTAGCACGAATGTATTGCATGACTGCCTGATCGGCAGTAGCTCGGTGGTAAATGAATATACATGACTACCCAGCTGGTGGTAAATAATGATTCATAACTGCCCAACCGGTGGTAAATAATGATGCATAATTGCCCAACCGGTGGTAACTGCCCAGCCGGCCGTAGCTTGGTGGTAAATAAATTTGCATGAAGATGCGTGTATCATTATATCATAAACATTAACATCTCTATAATATACCTGAATAGGTACTAGATACATACTTAGACATGCTTGAATATCATTTTACAGAAATGAATAACATAGACATTCTTAACTGCTAAGAGTAGAACCTTTTAATAGAATAACATTACGTTTACGTGTCGTTACTTGAATCATGCCAAAAGAATGAAGGATTGACCTTAACATACCTGAGCCAATTCTTTATCCCTTCTTATAAAATCCGAGCTCTATCCCTTCACCAAAGATAACCTCATAGAAATCCTCACTACGTTGTTGCACCAGATTTCAAGTAGTAATTTTACTTCATGATAAGTCTAGAGATGAATCTTGATGGATTCATAACAATGAGGAAAGGGGAAAGAGAAATGAGAATGGAGTAGCCTTAAGCATTGCTGAACTCTTTCTTAAGATATGTAGGAAATGATTTTGATTTTTTGAGATGGTATTCTTAACTTTAAGTACGCCCCACATTAAAAGCTTAGGGTCACTTTTAAGGTATGACACCTTCCCACCTTTATTAATGACTTAAGAGTCAACTTAAATTAAGAAGGGGGCTGCAACGTTAAAGATATCTTACCTTGATTCTCCAAATAATAGTTGTCACGTTATTTTCGAATAAAAGGACTAATTTCAGTTCAAATTCATTTCTTGCATAGTTGACGTCCATACTCTGCCACTCTTCCACATTTAAATAGGTAATTCAAGATGATGACCCATAAATTCTAAAAACAAGTAGCCCTTATAAAGTTGTTAAGAATAAAATAGATGTTGAATTTTCAAATATTATATCAATCGGTTGAGTCTTTGAACCGTTTCTAATTCCATGAATTAATTGATTACTATTATCTTATCTAACTAATTAATCCTTCATTAACTAATAATTAACTAATTATCCATATAATTAAGAATTATTTGAAATTGCTTAATATACTACTCACTTTAACCCACTTAATGTAATCTACTATCGTGGTCATAGGGTGCCTTGTATAGCACTAGTCCATAAATACCGGGTATTATGGCTCGAACCGTATTTTATCTTAAATCGACAACCTTCAACGAAACTTATTTTCTTTGATTCATTCCCTTTATCCTTCATGACACTTACTTATCACTTGTTGTAAATATCATAAGCACTTATAACCTCAAAAATAGTATTATCCTCATCCTAAAGTACTAATATTATAATATTAAAATAATAAAGCGTTGTACAATATAAAATCAATACATACACTATTATTTCGTTAAAATATCCATGTAAAAGTACATATACTTTCTCATCTTATAATTTTCCTAACCTCATATAAAGAGTAAAAATTCTCATACGCTTAATTCTTAAAATGGTAAAAAGATAACCTTCTTTTTTTATGAGAAAATAATTTATATCTCTACTATAAAGAAAATCTCATAAACTTTCTTATATTATGTGTATAATTTAAAGCATTTTCGAAAGTATTAATATTAATAACTATATAAAATCATACTTTTTAAACATTTTTCTATAATAAATGTTCCACTCAAAATAAATATCATCTCAAAATGTATCTAACGGTATCAATATTGTTAAACTTGTGTAGTCTTATACTCACAAATCTTTAATAATCTCGTGAATGGTCTTAATCCCTTCTAGCTCATATGGATTACTAGGACTAATTCTAATATTAAAGTATGTAACAATTGTGGTACCATATCATAGCTCCTTTTGACAGGGTCTCCCCGAAGTTTATTAGCAAGACAGATTCGATCTCGTCATCCTCTAGATCATTCCCTTTGATAGCACATGTGTAACAGGTGACATACTCGTTTGGGTCGGTTGTTCCAATGTATTTAGGAATATCGGGCATGCGGAACTTATTGGGTTCGCTTTGGGAACCGCGCTCTGGGGAAAGGCTTTTGCACGAACTTTTTGGAATCCAGACCCTTTAATATTGGCGTTGCCCCCAAGATTTGATTGACCCTGGAGTTGTAAGTTTTACCTTCTTGTCGTTTGCCTCAATCTTCTTTTCCCCCGACTGAACTCGTTTTGTTAGTTCTTTGAGCATCTTAATGATTGCATGATCGGCCCCCAATTCTTTCTCGTTCCACTTACTTGAAACCGATTTGACCCTATAGACAACTTCTTAGGATGGCTCGGGCTCTCGGTGGGTGATTCTGGTTTTGGAGTTTGGCTATCGCTGCTTGTTGAGCTTGCAACATTTCGAAGATCACCCACATGATGATCCCACCCTCTTCGCCTCCATGTATGCTTTGAGCGCCTGATCGAACATCCCTACGGGTTGCTCTCAGGATCGACGGCCAAATTTGCATTGATGGCTACATGTGAGCTGACGTCGATTGAATCTACAACCGAAAATCCATCGAGGCCAACCGGAGGCACGTCGTTCCCTGTAGCTACATTATCATTTTCGCCGTGATGATCGAAATCGTTGTCCACGTGTAGGGTGCTGACTGAGAGTTCGATGTTTTGGTCTTGAAATCAAAGATACTCCAAAGAGCAAGTGTAAAATAGTGTGTGTTATGAAAGTTTGTACCAGATAATCACTATTATCCTTAGCACCACGGTGTGCGCCAAATTATTTACCCTAAACATTGGATAACAATTGAATTTATACGTGGTTTTAAGGATACATCATATAATTTGATACAAATTAAGAAAACAGGTTGATATTGAAATGACGATAAAAGAATAAAAGCAAATCACACGAATTGAACAACCTTGACCTTCGAGTTCAATCACTCTCAGACCAAGAAATGCCTCAACTGATATATGAACGGAATAACAAGACGATAAGAGCTAGAAATGATAGTATATTGCTTTGTGTTGCATATTACGATGTGTGTTACAAATGATCAGGCCCCTTTATATATTAGGGGAATCCTACTCTTTATATAATTTTATACAAGGTAAAAAATCTCATGATCTGCTGATTAATTGGCCTCTCCTTGATACGTGCCGAGATTTCCGCCGTGATCTACAACCAACCGTGGATATTTCGGCCTTCTGTTATTCGGCTCGGCAAATTTCCCTCGATCTCGTCTGATCTCGATTTTTTTCGGTCCCAATACCACGAGCTTTACGATATAACTCCGTACCTTGGTTCGATATATAACTCGAGGTAGAACTTTAATCTGTCATACTGCAGTCTCGATTAGTCACACAAGAGGCGAACGCAGTTTCGATCATATACGGTAAGAAGAGTGAACGGTGCTCAGTATATCAAATCTGATTCTTCATTATTTGTCGCTAAGGAGTTATTTCCTCCAAATTATGCAATGGAAGTCTATCATAGTCACAAGCCACTGCTGTAGATACTCATAATTTTATACCTTACGTAGTGATAGATTCCTCCGACGATTTGCTTTCTTGTTTTTGTAGTCTTAAGAGAAGAAGTCAAAGATAGAGTGAAATGAAGAAAAGAAAAGGCATGTTAAAAATATTACTGCTAAACCATGTAATGTTGCTAACCAAATCATGCAAATATCATATAGTATCTCTTTTAGCATGTTATCTCAATAATTGAATTAAAATTTCAAGTAATTCATCAGGTATATAAGCCTCTTGCTCAAATGAATCTTATTAGAAGAACCACCACATTCTTCATCATCCATAAATGAAATTATTGTTGTATACGTCAATCATGTATCATAAAAGATATAAAGTGCTTCATACCTGGAACAAACAGAAACTGCACACAAGTGCCTATAAGATGAATGATGAAAAGGAAAATTATACCAAACGTGCGGAATTGATCGCCCCTAACTCTAATCCTAAAAAAGATAGGCGGTTGCTGTAAATATAATTTGGTCTAAGAGCCCGGAGTCAAATCTCACATAGAACTAAGGTTTCGTTGTACCTGTTAAGTATTACTAAGAAAACACGGTCGAACAATTTGTAAGCTATGAACATCAAGATTCTTATGTCTAACTAATTAATTAAAAAATTAAAAAAGTAAATTAACAACTAGAGATACTAAGGGTTGGAGACAAAATTAAGGAGGTCTAGTGTTATAATTTTTTCAATTGTCGGAATCCTTGCCCCTACATCTTCTTGAATTTTGCCTAATTATTCTCTATTGATCATGGGCACTCGACTTATCGTAATTATCTCTCGAGAAACTACAATAATGTACTAGTCATATTCTCTCGAATTACGCTCGATTGCACTTTTTCACCGCTCACTATTATCACGTCACAACTTCGTTATCTCTAATCCCGCTTTTAAACCCGTCGTATTGATCTCTCATATACGTTACGAGTGGCGTTGTTCAATGACCACCTAAATATGTACTCTTTTTCAAGCAATACATAATAAATAGGCATTGTTAATTGAGAGCTCTTCAATTAACTAAAATAAGGACATAGTTGAGCAAACATAAAAATTCAAAGACTCAATTATATCAAAACGTTTCAAGAATTCATCCTACAAAAAGTTCGATCAAAATCCTAGATAACAGAATTAGCTACTCATAAAAGTATGTAAAATGACAATATTAGAATTCATAACAAACAACAGAAATAGGAAGAAAAAAGTGAAAAACTCGTAGAAGAATTCTCCGTGTTGCTCCTTGTGTGTTCTTTCGTCCTTATGTCGACTTGCCCCGTCAAAAGTGAGTTTAAGGAATTTATATGTGATATGGTTTGCATGAGATAAGTCCACTTCGAAATAACCTGTTTAGGTTAGCTCGTTCACTCTCTCGTGTGCACGCAGGAGTGAATGAGTGAACTTCTTCTCTTTTTCTAAGTCCTGGCATAAAACTTTCACGACCCAAATCTAACCATGGTCGTGATGGAACCTATCTTGTTACAAGGCAAGCCTATTTCCCAAAATATTACTACTAATTTTATTATAAGAATTTCATAAAATATTTTCAATAATTTAATTCCTGATAAACTAAACCAATCCTAAATATAAATAATATAAAATACGAAAACGAGTCCCTAACATCGGGGTATCACCAATTCATGAGTGTTTAGAACTATGAACTAAGATATATAAATTGTCTAACTGTCCAAAAAAAGAAATGAAAAAGGAGTAACAAGGTTCTATAGATGCTAGCAGCTTCCTTGCAATATCCACAAATAGCCGACCTTAACCCAATGATCACCGCCCTCTAGCTCACCTGGATCTGCACATAAAGTGCAGGGTGTAGTATGAGTATAACCGACTCAATAGTAACAGAAATAACTAAGGAACTGAGTACTACTGATGAGCTAAGTAAAACAATTCAATTATTTCATTATCATAATTTAAAATAAACAGGTAAAATCCATTAAAATCAATAAATGCTACAAAAGAAATTAATAGGTAAAATGTAGCAACAGCAAAAAGTAAAGGCAACCGCACAACAATGTCACTCCATCACTCAACACTCGCACTCAACACGCAATACACTCAACACTCTGTGCTCACTAGGGGTGTGTACAGACTCCGGAGGGGCTCCCAAAGCCCAAGCGCTAGGCATGGACAGCTCATGTGCCATAACATCAATACATGGATCTACACAGTCAGCTCATGTGCTACACGGACAACTCACGCGCTATTGTATCAATACCTGGATCCGCACGGTCTGCTCACGCGCAATGGTATTAATATCCTTACAACTAGGCCCTCGGCCTCAGTCAGTCATGTGCCTCTCCAGCCTCACAATGCACCACAAATAAGAGGACACAACCCGCATCAAGTATCACAACATATCAGAAAAATAATAGAGACTGGGGTAAACTTGTACAATAATTTCTATGACTGAGTACAAATAATGTGACCATGAATAAAGCCTAAACATCACCTCTAACATGAAGGCAAACAAGTTCAACAAGAAGTAAACACATAACCACATATAATAGTTATTAGGCCTCACAGTCTCACTGGATGGACCAAGTCTCAATCCCTCGCGGTGAAAACTCACACGCCCGTCACCTATCATGGGTATCACTTCCACACAATCACATGATATCAAATCTCCGGATTTGTAGCCTCAAAGCCAGTTAAAACTAGTACTTACCTTAATCGCGCAAAAATCCTACTCCAGGATGACCTCATCTCTGGACTAGGTCTCCTAAAGGTCCAGATCTGATCAAAATCAGAGTACTGCTATCAACATAGGCTAAAGAATCGAATTCCACAATAAAAAACTACAAAATATGTCAAAAATTCGAAATCGACCAAAACCCGACCCCTGGGCCCAAGTCTCGAAACCAGTCAAAAAATGTAAGAATAATAATCATCGTCTTCTCCCGAGTCTAATAATATAAAATTTATTAAAATCGAACTTCGTTTGGCCCCTCAAATCCCTACCTAAGACTCTTCATAACTCAAGCCTTAACTCCCTCAATTTTACTTTGAAATAATCAATCAAATGGATCCATGAAATATAACCAAAACCGAGTACAAAACACTTACCCCAATATCTATGGTGAAAATCTCCTCCAAAATCGCCCAAATCCAAGCTCCCCAACTCAAAATATGACTGAATGAACAAATCTTTATTTTATATATTTTTCTGCCAGCTATTCTGTCTCTTTCGTCGTGTCACACAATCCCGAAACTAGCTTTTTATACCTCTGATAGATTCCTTGTAAAATTATAGTCAAGTTAGGCTTTTGAATCACTCAATTTGACCTTATAATGAAGGAGATATGTAGGTTTTAATATTTGCAAATAGTGCAGATTTTTAAATACGTCGTCAGTGGCAATTTCGTAATTAATCTAAAAATTCAGGCAACCCAATTTTTGGTAAAATGACCATAAATTCCTCATACGATGTTCAAATTGGTCGATTCTTTTCTATACGGGTTCGTAATTAAGATACGGATCTAATGCTTCAATCAAAAAAGAAATCGGAGCTCATGTTTTCAATATGATGTCATTTATACTTGAGGAAATGGCGTCGAAACATAAAAAAAATGAGCGCAATACCTGTCAAAATTTTGCACCCGAGGCCCTCGGGACCTCAACAAAAAATTCCATCTAGTCATATATCACTACCCGAACTTAGTCGAACCTCTGGAACACCCAAAACAACACCAAAATACCAAATCAGCCTCGAATTAAAGCCTAAGAACTTCTAAACTTTCAAAATTCGCCAACGACGCCGAAACCTATTAAACCACGTCCGAATGACCTCAAATTTTGCGCACACATCCTAATACATCATATGGAGCTACTGGAGCCCCAAACTACCGAGCGAAATGCAAATGCTCAAAACGACCGGTCGGGTCGTTACATCCTATCCCAGTTATATATACGTTCGTCCTCGAACGTGCCAAGAGTTGTTCCTAAGACGTCAAAATGTCGTGTAACCATACCATGCACATACTCGGGGGTGATCCCGTCACCCTATTCCATATAGGCCTGACAATACAACATAACTGAAGATCATTACGTCAACCTTAGTCCGTCACCCACAAAATCCAATATTCAACATCCGAAATTTACTACAAAACACGAAGTTTGCATCTACACAGTGCATACGCCTGAAAAAGCTATATCAAGTCACAAATCAAAAACCCATTAGTCCTCTTGTTACATTCGATCAATTCAAACACAATCTCACTGTTAAATCATACTCGCCGCATAGCCATCAAATAACAATCCAACTAATAGGTACACCAATAGACATATAAGCACGTGGTCACACAATCAAAATCTTCATACTCTAGCTACAGACAAAACTCGGCCTCAAGTCCCCTAGATTGGACCGTCATCAGCATGTCGCAATCACATCTCACACCTCTACCATAAAATTGCAAGCCGTTGATGCACATCTGATACCGAGCGCTCATGTGCGCATGCGAATGCGTGGAAGGAATTCAAAGAGTTACACTCCAAGATAAATCAATACCACACGATAAGAATTCAAGAATGTGAAATTTTCCTAAAGGTTCTGCAGCCTCTCGAAGATAAGTACAGACGTCTCCGTATCGATCTGCAAGACTCTACTAAACCCGCTCATGACTCGTGAGACCTATGTAACCTAGGCTCTGATACCAACTTGTCACGACCCAAAATCTAACCATGGTCGTGATGGCGCCTATCGTGTTTCAAGGCAAGCCTATTTCCCAAAATATTACTACTAATTTGATTATAAAAATTTAATAAATCATTTCCAATAATTTAATTCCTGATAAACTAAACTAACTCTAAAAAAAAATATATAAATTACGGAAACGAGTTCCAAACTTCGGGGTGTCACCAAGTCATGAGCGTCAAGAACTATGAACTAAAATATATAAATTGTCTAAATGTCCAAGAGAAGAAATGACAAAAGGAGTAACAAGGTCCTGCGGACGCTGGTAGCTACCTTGCAATCTCCACAGATAGCCGGCATGAACCCAATGATCACCGCCATCTAACTCACCTGGATCTGCACATAAAGTGCAGGGTGTAGTATATGAGTACAACCGACTCAGTAGTAATAGAAATAACTAAGAAACTGAGTACTAGTGACAGGCTAAGTAAAACATTTCAATTATTTCATGATCACAATTTAAAATAAATAGGTAAATTCCATTAAAAATCAATAATGCTACAAATAAATTAATAGGTAAAATGCAGCACTAGCAAAAGTAAATGGAACTTCAGAGCAATGTCACTTCATCACTCATCATTTATACTCAACACTCAACACTCAATACACTTAACATTTTGCGCTCAGTGGGGGTGTGTACAGACTCCGGAGGGGATCCCGAAGCCCAAGCACTAAGCACGGATAGCTCACGTGCCGTCATATCACTACCTGAATCTGCACGGTCTACTCATGTGCTACTCGGACAACTCACGCGCTATGGTATCAATACCTAGACCCGCACGGCCAGCTCACATGCTAAGCTGATAGCTCACTATAACGACCCGGCCGGTCGTTCCAAGAATTTAGCCCTGTTTCCCCTGTTTCTACTTCATTTTATGTGGTTCAGCTTCATTTGTGTGTGTTGGGTCGGTTTTCGGGTTCAGAGTGGTCATGGTGAGCATTGAGGCAATTAATCTCTCAAGGTAGCCTAATAGTTGAGAAAGTTGACTGACAATTGACTTATTGGTGAATGACCTCAGAATGCGGATTTTATGGCTTGGATAGCTTCGTTAGGTGATTTGGGATTTGGGAATATGTTCAGAATATTTTTGTGATGTCCGGAGTAAAATTAGGCTTGAATTAGCGAAAGTTAGTTTTTAGCGATTTTCGGACGGTAGTGGAAAATAGGCTATCGGGGTCGGAACTGAATTGTGGAAGTTGGAACAGTTTCGTAATGTCATTTTGGATATCTCTGCAAAATCTCAGGTTAATCAGAGGTGTTTTGGTCGGTTTTGACGTAGTTGGCGAAATTTGGAAGTTTTAAAGTTCTTAGGCTTGGATTTGATGTAAATTTGGTGTTCTCATGTTGTTTTTGGTGTTTCGAAGGCTCGAATAAGTTTGAATAATGTTATGGGATATGTTGGAATGTTTGGTTGAGGCCCCGAGGCCCTTGGGTGTGCGGAATGTTAACAGACCAAATTTTGGCTTGCATTCTTGGCAGATTGCTGCTAGTGTAAGGTTCTGATTTCGTTCTACACGATCGCGTAGGGTTAATTGATGATGTAGGATTTTGTTAATCACGATCGCATGGAATGGTTTGCGATCGCATGAGTATGAGTGTTTGGTCAGTGCGATCGCGTTGTCTTGTTTGTGATCGCGTAGAGTTAAAGGGGCGAGTCAGTGAGTTGAGCTTTGTTCTTCGTGATCGCGTGGAATGGTTTGCGATCGCGTGGGTTTAAGTCTTGATGAATCACAATCCCGTGAGGATGTTTGCGATCGCGTAGGGTTAATTGATGAAGCAGGATTTTTGTTATTCGCGATCGCATGGAATAGTTTGCGATCGCGTGAGTATGAGTGTTTGGTCAGTGCGATCGCGTGGTCTTGTTTGCGATCAGGTAGAGTTAAAGGGGCGCGTCAGTGAGTTGAGCTTTGTTCTTCACGATCGCGTCGAATGGTTTGCGATCGCGTGAGTTTAATTCTTGATGAATCACGATCGCGTGAGGATGTCTGCGATTCCGTAAGGTAATTTGACGGGGCAGCAAGTTTGTTCGCGATCGCGTGCCAAAGTTTGCGATCGCAATGAAGGAATTATTTTTGCTCGGCAAAATGTTTAAAAGGCCGGAAGTGCGAATTTGGTTGTTATTTTCTCCATTGTTGCATGCGGACTTGAGAGCTTTTGAAAGAGGATTGAAGGGGAATCAAGGGAAATCATCTGGAGGTAAGAATTTCAACTTCATAACACGTTTCTATGTCAATTCTTATGTGATTAAACCACAAAATTCTGGAAATATAGCCAAAGGGAAGAAGAGTGCATGGAAAATTTATTTTCTTTTGAGGATTTGAGTGGGCAATTGTGGTCCGATTTTGGTGTTGTTGGTATGTATAGAATCGTGGGAGGACAAGGTTTCTAATAATGTAAAAATTATTGAATTCCGAAATGTGGGCCCGGGGCTCGGGTTTGGCCGAATTTCGAGATTTTTTGATTAAATTGAAAATTTTCGATTGGTTTGTGTTCCTTGAGTATATATTAATGATGTTGAACTGGTTTTGGCTAGATTTGGAGCAATCGGGAGCCAATTTGAGGGGCAAAGGCATAGTGGACTAGTGTTGTGGCCCGGTAGAGGTAAGTAATGGTTATAAATCTTGTCCTGAGTGTATGGAACCCCGGTCTACATATTTTCTCACTGAATTTGGAATGGCGCACATGTTGGATGACAAATATGTGGCACGTACTGATTTTTGGATTGGACTAGGTCCTCTCCGCGGAAACTAATGAGTTGCATATTTACTCAAAATCTTATGTTAAATTATGTTCTAAAGATTTGTGAAATAATTGGGCTGTAAGCCGTATTTGGGGCCTCGTGCCGATCTGTTTAGACCCCTTTATAGGGCGTTTTACTGTTGTTTTCCTCACTACCTGTTGATGATTTTACTCAGCATCATTGTGCATATTGTTTTATTTGAAACTCAGCCTGATTTACACTACATGAGCATTAAAATGATGTTTTCGGGTCGAGAACCCCGTTCTAGTACTTCCCCGAGGGGCTTTTCCAGTGGTTCCACCGAGTGTGGCCGAAGGCCAAGAGTGATTGTGAGGATATGATACGCCACAATGTGGCTTGATATTAGCGCTAGGGCTGAAGGAGCTCCTCCGGAGTCTGTAGACACCCCCAGTGAGCGCACCGAGTGCGAGTGACGAGTGATTGGGAGGCATGAGTGGCTGTGAGGTGTTGAGTGATTGTGACGTGCTAAGGGATTGTGAGGCATGCCCGAGGGGCTGATTATGAAACATGTTTTTGCCCGAGGGGCTACTATGATTTCTCTGCATTCATTTGCATACCAAGTCCTTTGTTTAAAGTTGTTAAAAATGTGCATCCTTTAAAGGACTTTTTATGAAGTAGATTTTTAAGACATGATGATTTTGTATATCTATGTTATACAAACTGGAAAGTAAGGCTGTGTATATTGTGACTTGATGACATTTATTTTAGGTGTTTCTTGCTGCTCAGACCTGATTTATTTTCATTACTACTGAGTTGGCGTACTCACATTACTCTCTGCACCTTGTGTGCAGATTCAGGTGTTAGGGTAGGGTGAGTTGTCTATCTGTTCCAGAGATTTTCAGAGATTTGCAAGGTGGTTGCATGCGTCCGCAATCCTGCTCCCTCTCTTGTTTAATATTATAGAATTTACTATCGTTGAGTTGTATATTTAAGTAGATGCTCATGACCAGTGACTCCGGGTTCTCGGGGGTCGTATTTATTATTTAGTAGAGTCTTGCGGATCGATACGGAGACGTCTGTACTTATCTTCGAGAGGCTGCGGAACCTTTAGTAAAACCTCACATTTTTAAAATTCTTGTCGTGCGAATCCATTATATTCAGTCAAGAGCGTAACTCTTGAATTCCTTCCATGTATTCGATCGCACCTGAGAGTGCCTGGTATCAGTTGTGCATCGACGACTTGTGGCTTCCATGGGTGAGATGTGATTTTGGCATATTGGTAATGGGCCAGTATGGAGCACATGAGGACGGATTCTTTCTATGGCTTGATTGATGTGATTTTCAAGGTGTGGGCACATGTAATTGGGGACTTTTATGTCCGTTCGTGTTCTTATTGATGAGAATTGGTGACTAGATGCCTATGTGGTGGGTGTGAATTGATGGTTAGATGTGTCCAGGCTGTGAAATGTGTCGAAAGGGTTGGCTGGAAATGTGGTAATGTTTATTGAGTGTTTGATTTATGTCTCGATTTGGTATATGGCCTTGAGTTGTGAGTATGTTAGAAGACCTCTCATGTTGTGTAGTTGGGGAGTGAAGCGGATTTTTCTGTTGCATTAAGAGTCCCTGGTGATGTCTTTTGAGCTGATCTTTTGCTCCAGTAACGTTCATGTGTTTGATTGATGGTGTATTACATCCGTATTACCACTCCTTGTTACTGTATCCATTGATGGCGTCATGGCATATTCGCGTAGTCGGGAGTAGCATACTTATTATCTGAGGATGGTATTATAATGATTCAGGGAGGAAAGGCTCTATGTCAATTCTCCGAGTAAGAAGTGTGGCCCAGTTCAATAGCATTATTGGGACACGTGGTGTTCGGTGAGGGTATCCATGTGGTCAGTCGTCTGTGGGTAGAGCTTCCAGAACCTCGAGAGTTCTGTGACCACCGCTCCAGTGTTAGTTCTGCCATCAGCTTCAGGTTTTTACCGCGTCTTATGATGCCTCGAGGGTAGGCGTTGGTTGTGTTCAGATGCAGGAAGGTGTAGTGATTGCGTGATAGTTCTGGTCTTCAGAAGTGTATGTAAAAATAGAAATCAAGGCTAAGCGGGCATGGGTATCTCCCGCGAGTTGTCCTAGGGTGTGTGGTCCTTATGTAGTTCTGTAATAATTTCTCTTCTACCAGTAAAAGGTATATGTTGTAATTGGAGTTTAGATCACCATGGGAGTTGGCGTTGCTATTGCGATGGTTGATGAAAGATTTGGTAATTAATTCGAGTGTTAGACGGTTTGGGTCATTTAAGCTTATGGAGGATTTAGTTGAATCCCACCACAACATGGTGGCAATGTTAATGTGTGGGCCTAGTCTGGTTTGTCTTGATCCTTGGCTTTGAGCCAAGTGGGGGAGTTCGTTATTGATAAGTTGATTACATGATTATGTGTGGTATTGGTTTCAGTTCGAGGTATAGTGGTAAATTATTTATGACCCACAGGTATGGGGTCTGGGAATGTCATGAGTAAGGGAAATTTCTTTGATGTAGGTTGTAATGTACCTTGTTAGGTAATTGGGTTCTATTGAATGATTTAGTGGAAAGCGTAAAAGGTATAGTGTGTGCAAGGTATGAATTTTCTTGTGATTTCAAGTGAGTCGATTACTTTCCTAGTATGTCAGTGTGCAAACGGGTCAGGTCGATTCTATCTAATTGGTCAGTGTGATTGAGGTTTACGTTAGAGGATGTCAAGACTTGTGGTATTCTACATATCGGTATCAGGAAGGTGAAGGTAATGGCTTTAGATTCACAGGAAGTCTCTTCAGGGTAAGTTTTTCTAACGTGGTGCATTTGGGGATGATCGAGGGAGTATTCAGTCGCTTATGAGCCTTAGACAGTATGGTTTTGTTCTTGGGTCACATGTGGTGAGTCGGGGTTGTAAATTTGTGGTATTACGGCAGGAAGAAGTATCAACTTGAAGGTAAGTCAGAAGAAACCTAGGTAAATAGGGCGATTTTTGGTAGTAGGTCGGATCGGCATGGTGAAGGATACGATTAGTTCTTTGGGTATTCATAAGGTGACGAGTTTTATTGTTCGGGTGTTTCTTAGCAATGCTCTTTGATTTTTGGTGGTCTGCGTAGTTTGGTTGGGTTAGAAGAGTTCAGTCTTGATGATTTGGTGTTGTGCAAATGGGAATTTCAGATAATTCCTGGTGATTTCTACCGCGATTAAGGGTGCATATTTTATTATGGCGTGTAGTGAGTTTGTTTCCAAATGGGATCAAATGGGAGTTCTTGGCTAGTTGGGTACGTAGTTGCTTGTGACTTAGAAGGGACCATGGAGTTCCCGTATTTTTCCTAGGTTGGCATGGCGTGTGCGGTATGTTGGGTGGAGTTGAGATTTGCATATGTGAGATCACAGTTCGGTTTTGGAAGGAAGATCATAAATTCTTAGGTAGCATGGGAAAATTCAGATGACTAGGTAGATATCACTAATTGGTGCGACTTGATGAGGGTATATATTTCAGAAAGAGCAATGTGTTTTAATTGAGGGTATTTCATTGATATCGCGATACCCTATTGTTGGATCGACTATTGTTATTCAAGGTTACTTGTCGAATGGAAGAATTATAGGGGTATTCCTCGGGAAATGAGTGAGCATTTGGGATGTGTTAAGTATTCGAGCGGTGGAGTTATGATCATATATGGTAATCCGTACGTTTCATGGACTTCGAGACTAAGGGTTCTCATAAACAGGATATGTGGTGGAAGTGAACTGTGAAGATGCGAGTTGAGCTAGTCGAATGTTAGTATGTACCATGATTTTGTCATTCTGAAATTTTTCGGTAAATTATCTACCTGTTGTGGGTGATCAGAGTTAATTTAGGATCACTAGTAGGCTAATATGGGTGCATGTTCTGCACCGGGTCAGAATTGTTGGCTCCGAATTTCTATAACTAAGGAAGGTACCATCCGATTGTGATTGAGTTACTCTTCGGTGTTGCGAGGAGTGGTGATTATTGGTTATATGCACATATGGTGCGGTTCTAATTGGGCTTTATAGCTAGATTTGAGTAAGGTAAGTAATTGTATGTTGCGGGATTGAGGGGTGTTGGGCATATACCTTCTGTTTCGGGTGGCATGGTGTCTTCCAGTTTCCCCCGTGGTTATGGCAATGCACTTTGAGTACTTGGTGTCAAATTTCGAATGGTCATTGATTTTTGGGCAAGGTGTCTTGAAATAATCCAAGTGGACCAGCAGTTGGGTGAGATCGCACAGTGTAGCGGGGTTATGTAAGGGTATGACCTTTGGTATCAGATTCATGTGTTTTTGATTTTTACGGTGTATGCCAGGCTGTTAGTTTGATATGGTGATGGTAATTGTTAATGGCAGGATATTCCTCTCATGTGGATCTTTTATATAATTTGATTACATTGGGAAGTTGCTGTTAAGTGCCCAAGTTGCACAGGTTTTGGCTTCAAATTGTAACGATGTGTTGAATGGTTAGTGTCATGCTATCAGGGTGGTTGTGATGGATGAGAGTAGGTCATTGGACCTAGGATGAATATTTTTGGAATTTTCTACAGCATAGTTGGAAGGATAAATATCAGGAGTCGGTTTCGAAATCTACTATAATTTCTATTTGGGAAGGGGGAGTTTCATGTCTTGTTGATCGGACGAATAGTTGTTGGTTCTATGTGCTTATTTCATCATCGGCAGTATGTGGAAGTGTTAGAGCGAGGCATTTCTTGATAAGAGGTGGTGTACCGGTATTGGATTGTTCTAAGCAGTTTTGTGGTTAAAAGAGTTATTGCTATGAGTGTTTGAGTCACTTGGTGGATTATGAGATTTCATCTGGGGTCGTATATGGCTTGATTCAGCATGTTCAGACTTGTCCAGTTTATAATTATGGAAATTTTGATCTTATATATCATTTCAGAAATGGGAATTTTGTTCTATGGTTATGGGCCAGGATTGGGTTTTGAAATTTCAGCGGTATTGTGCTATTAGGCCTATATGGGATAGAGTGATGTGGGATCACCCCCAGGTATGTGCAAGGTAAGCTACGTAACAGTTTGATAGTGTTGGAGAACAACTTTTGGCACGTTCGAGGACGAGCGTATGTTTAAGCGGGGAGGATGTAACGACCCGGCCGGTCGTTTCGGGATTTGGCCCCGTTTCCCCCGTTTCTGCTTCATTTTATCTGGTTCAACTTCATTTGTATGTGTTGGGTCGGTTGGTTCGGGTTCAGAGTGGTCATGGTGAGCATTGAGGAAATTAGTCTCTCAAGGTAGCCTAATAGTTGAGAAAGTCGACTGAGAGTTGACTTATTGGTGAACGACCTCAGAATGCAGATTTTATGGCTCTAACAGCTTCGTTAGGTGATTTGGGACTTGGGAGTGTGTTTGGAATATTTTTATGATGTCCGGAGTAGAATTAGGCTTGAAATTGCGAAAGTTGGTTTTCTGCGATTTTCGGACGGCAGTGGAAAATAGGCTATTGGGGTCAGAATGGAATTCCGGAAGTTGGAACAGTGTCGTAATGTTATTTTGGATATGTCTGCAAAATTTTGGGTTAATCGGAGGTATTTTGGTTGGTTTCGACGTATTTGGCGAAATTGGAAGTTTCAAAGTTTTTAGGCTTGAATTTGATTTAAATTTGGTGTTCTCGTGTTGTTTTTGGTGTTTCGAAGGCTCGACTAGGTTTGAATGATGTTATGGGATATGTTGGTATGTTTGGTTGAGGCCCCGAGGGCCTCGGGTGTGTTTCAGATGGTTAACGGACCAAGTTTTGGCTTGAATTATAGGCAGATTGCAGCTGGTGTAAGGTTTTGGTTTCCTTCTACGCGATCCCGTAAGGTTAATTGATGAGGCAGGATTTTTGTTAATCGCGATCGCGTGGAATGGTTTGCAACCGCTTGATTATGAGTGTTTGATTAGTGCGATCGCGTGGTCTTGTTTGCGATCGCGTAGAGTTAAAGGGCGCGTGGGTAAGTTGAGCTTTATTCTTCGGGATCGCGTGGATTTATGTCTTGATGAATCACGATCCCGTGAGGATGTCTGCGATCGCGTAAGGTAATTTGATGGGGCAGCAAGTTTTTTCTTTGCGATCGCGTGCCAAAGTATGCGATCGTAGTGAAGGAATTATTTTAGCTTGGCAGAATGTTTAAAAGGCCGGAAGTGCGAATTTCGTTGTTATTTTCTTCATTGTTGCATGCGGACTTGAGAGATTTTGAAATAGAATTGAAGGGGAATCAAGGGAAATCATCTAGAGGTAAGAATTTCAACTTCACAACACGTTTCTATGTCAATTCTTAAGTGATTAAACCACAAAATTCTTGAAATTTAGCCAAAGTTGGGGAAGAACGTTTCATGGAAAATTTATTTTCTTTTGAGGATTTGAGTGGGCAATTGTGGTCCAATTTTTGTGTTGTTGGTATGTATAGAATCGTGGGAGGACGAGGTTTCTAATGATGTAAAAATTATTGAATTCCGAGATGTGGTCCCGGTGCTCAGGTTTGGCCGAATTTCTAGATTTTTTGATTAAACTGATAGTTTTCGGTTGGGTTGTGTTCCTGGAGTATATATTAATGATGTTGAACTGGTTTTGGCTAGATTTGGAGCAATAGGGAGCAAATTTGAGGGGCAAAGGCATAGCGGACTAGTATTGTGGCCCGGTAGAGGTAACTAATGGTTATAAATCTTGTCCTGAGGATATGAAACCCCAGACTACATATTTTCTCACTGAATTTGGAATGGCACACATGTCGGATGACGAATATATGGCGCGTACTGGTTTTTGGATTGGACTAGGTCCTTTCCGCGACAACTAATGAGTTGCATATTTACTCAACATCTTATGTTAAATTATGTTCTAAAGATTTGTGAAATAATTGGGCTGTAACCCGTGTTTGGGGCCTCGTGCCGATCTGTTTAGACCGCTTTTTAGGGCGTTTTACTGTTGTTTTCCTCACTACCTGTTGATGATTTTACTCAGCATCATTGTGCATACTATTTTATCGAAACTCGGCCTGATTTACACTACATGAGCATTAAAACGATTTTTCGGGTCGAGTACCCCGTTCTATTACTTCGCCCAAGGGGCTTTTTGAGTGGTTCCACCGAGTGTGGCCGAGGGCCAAGAGTGATTGTGAGGATATGATACGCCGCGAGGTGGCTTGATATTAGCGCTTAGGCTGAAGGAGCCCCTCCAGAGTCTGTACACACCCCGAGTGAGCGCACCGAGTGCGAGTGACGAGTGATTTGGAGGCATCAGTGACTGTGAGTTGGCGTACTCACATTACTCCCTGCACCTTGTGTGAAGATTCAGGTGTTAGGGCAGGGTGAGTTGTCTATTTGTTCCAGAGATCCTCGTAGGTTTGCAAGGTGGTTGCATGCGTCCGCAGTCCTGCTCCCTCTCTTGTTTAATATTATATAATTTACATTCGTTGAGTTGTATATTTATGTAGATGCTCATGACCAGTGACTCCGGGTTCTCGGGGGTTGTATTTATTATTCAGTATAGTTTTGACTGTTTTAATAATTGTTTAAAAGAAACTTTTATGGGAAATCAATATAGTAAAGAGGTAAATGGGAGTTTATTATGATTTGAGTGAAGTTCTGGCTGACCTAGTTCCATGATAGGCGCCATCACGACTGACCTAGATTTGGGGTCGTGACACTCATGCTCAATGGTATTAATATCCTTAAAATTAGGCCCTCGGCCTCAGTGAGTCATGTACATCTCCAGCCTCATAATGCACCACAAATAAGGGGACACAACCCACATCAAGTATCACAACATATCAGCAAAATAATAGAGACTGAGGTAAACATTTACAATATATTCTATGACTGAGTACAAATAACGTGAGTATGAATAAAGCCTAAACATGATCTCTAACATGAAGGCAAACAAGCTCAACAATAAGTAAACACATAACCACATATAATAACTATTAGGCCTAACAGCCTTACGAGATGGACCAAGTCTCAATTCCTCACGGTGCACGCTCACACGCCCATCACCTAGTGTGGGTATCACTTCCACACAATCACATGATAACGAATCTCCGGGTTTAAACCCTCAAAGCCAGAGTTAAAACTAGTACTTACATTAACTGCATAAAAATCCTACTCCAGGATGCCCTCGTCTCTGGACTAGGTCTCAAGAAATTCCAAAACTAATCAAAATCAGAATATTACTTCAACATAGGCTAAAAAATCGAATTCCACAATAAAAACTATAATATAAGCCAAAAATCCGAAATCGGTCAAAACCCGACCCGCAGGATCAAGTCTCGAAACCAGTCAAAAATGGAATAATAATAATCATCATCATCTCCCGTGTCTAATCATATAAAATTTATTAAAATCGGACTCCGTTTTGTCCCTCAAATCCCTACCTAAAACTCTCCAAAACCCAAGTCCTAACTCCATCAATTTCATTTTGAAATAATCAATCAAATCCCATAAACGAAGATAGATCCATGAAATATAAACAAAACCAAGTAGAGAACAAAATCGAGTAGAGATAGATCCATGAAATATAAACTAAACTGAAAGAACAAATCCTTATTTTATATATTTTTCTGCCAGCTATTTTGCCTCGTTTTTCGTGTCAAATGATCCCGAAACTCAATTTTTATACCTCCAATGAATTCCTTGTGAAATTTTAGTTAATTTAGGCTTTTGAATAACTCAATTTTACCTTATAATGAAATAGATATGTACTGTTTAATATTTTCAAATAGTGTAGATTTTTAAATACGCCGTCAGTGGCAATTTCGTATTAAACTGAAAAATCTGGCAACCCAATATTTAGTAAAATGACCATAAATTCCTCATACGATGTCTAAATTCGACGATTCTTTTTGCTACGAGTTCGTAATTAAGATACAAATCTAATGGTTTAATCAAAAAAGAAATTTGAGCTCATTTTGCAATATGATATTATTTATGCTTGAAGAAACGGCGTCGAAACATAAGAAAAACGAGCGCAATACCAATCCAAATTTTGCACCCGAGGCCCTCGAAACTTCAACCAAAAATTCCAACAAGTCATATATCACTACCCGAACTTAGTCGAACATCCGGAACACCCAAAACAACACCAAAACACCAAATCAACCTCGAATTCAAGCCTAAGAACTTCTAAACTTTCAAAATTCGCCAGCGATGCCAAAACCTATCAAACCATGTCCAAATGACCTCAAATTTTGTACACACGTCCTAATACATCATATGGAGCTACTGGAGCCTCCACAATACCAAGCGAAATGCAAATTCTCAAAACGAGTGCTCGGATCGTTACATTCTCCCCCACTTAAAGTCCTCGAACATGCCAGGAGTTGTTCCTAAGACATCAAACTGCTATGTAACCTTACCATGCACATACTCGGGGTGATCCTGTCACCTTATTCCATATAGGCGCGACAATACAACATACCTGAAGATCATTACTGTAACGACCCGAACGGTCGTTTTGCGTTATCGGACCCCGTTCCCCTAAATGAAAGTTCCCATAGCGGTATTTTATAATTTATGACTTGCGGGGACTGGTGGGCCGAGATTCAAGGTGTTTAGAGTGCTATAGGAACAATTGATTCCTTAAGGTTGGCCTTTAAGGCCAAGTTTGACTTCGATCAACATTTTGGGTAAACAACCTCGAAATCGAGTTTCGTCGGTTCCGATAGCTTCGTGTGATGATTTTGGACCCGGGCATTTGTTCGGAATGAGTTTCTGATGACCCGGGGGCATTTCGGTGCCCAATATTGAAATAAGAAGTTCCTTAACTTCCTATTTTGGTTGGGGATGTGTTTTTGTGTTATCAAGGTCCGAACGGAATTTCGAGACCGGGAATAGTTTTGTTATGTTAATTATGACTTGCCTGCAAAATTTGGTGTCATAGGTCAGTTCGGCGCGCTGTTAGCAAAGTCTAGAAAACTTAAATTTCCTAAGTTTGGTTCTTGGGGTTTGGAGGTGTGATTTTGAGTTTTAGCGTTCTTTTGGGTGTTCCGAAGGCTCGAACAAGTCTGTATTATAATTGGGTCTCGTTCGTATATTTGGACTAGGGCTCCGGTGGGCCCAGGTGCCTCTCAGGCACCTAATGGGGATAAAAACCAGCTAAAATAGCTGTTGCTGCACCCTTTCTAGTGTGACCGCAGGTGCGGGACCGCTCATACGGTTCCCAGCATCGCAGGTGCGACCCCCAGTAGTTTGGCCAATTAATGTAGGAGTGGATAACATTCCGCATGAGCGGAGCCGCAGGTGCGGTCTCCACTCCGTGGGTGCGGGCCCAGGCTCCCCAGTCCATTTGTGCAGGTGCTAAATTTTCTCGTAGGTGCGGTCCTCGAGCCGCAGGTTCAAAAACACTGTGCAGGCAGTGTGTTTTTATACACGGGTCTTAACACATTTTTCTCATTTCTTCTTATTCCTTGGGGCAATATCCACCATTGTTGAGGGGCTAACGACCTGGTCTTCTAAGGTAAGTAAAATGTACTCAAAAATTAGGTTCATGCATGGATTTCTAGCTTAATTAACTACCTAAATTAGTGAAACATCAAGAATTGGGTAGTAACCTAGAGCTTGCGATAATTTGAGAATTTACCCGTGAATTTTTCTATGAAATCAAGTAAGAATCATATATTAATGATCCTTAGGCTTTGGGTGAGTGTTCCCTTCGAGAATTATTTGAATCCGAGCATGTGGGCCCGGGGTAGGATTTTAGAAAATTCTTCAACAATGTGAATTATTGAATAAATAGGATAATTTCCCTACTTTGAGCATGCATTGATGTCATTATACCGTACTTGGCTAGTTGGAGTCCTCGGGTGTAGAGTTCGGAGATTCGGACGCATCCTTGGTCCGAGTGGTACATTCGACACGAGGTAAGTCTCCTTTCTAACCTTGTAAGAGGGAATTGTCTCCATAGGTGTTATATATGCTGTGTGTAATTGTTTTGGGGGCTGCGTGCGTACAACATGACGAGAGTCGGTACTTAGCGACTATTATATCATGTCGGGTAGCTTTAGGGCTCACGAGTCTGCCAGTACGTGCCTTATGTGTATCTTTAGCCGAACTTTGAGTTGTTTATCATCTCTCAACCAGTATGCTTATTATATTTTAACTAGTATGCAAATGGTAGAGAGTTGCCTCTGAAATTCCGGTGAATAGATCTTTGTTACAAGTGTAGCCTCTACTAATCTTATTGCTAAATTCGGTTTATATATATATATATATATATATATATATATGTTAATTATATAAAATAGTCAGCACTTGAATCGCAGGTATGATTCGCGATCGAGGGGAGCTTCATGTTAATTATATATATGAGTCAGCACTCGAGTCGTAGGTATGATTCGCGATCGAGGGGAGCTTTATGTTAATTATATATATATGAGTCAGCACTCGAGTCGCATGTATGATCCGCAATCGAGGGAAGCTTTATGTTAATTATATATGCGAGTCAACACTCGAATCGCAGGTATGATTCGCGATCAAGGGGAGCTTTATGTTAATTATATATATGAGTCAGCACTCGAGTCGCAGGTATGATTCGCGATCGAGGGAAGTTTATGTTAATTATATATATGAGTCAGTGTCTAGATATTTCCTTATGACTTCGGCAGGTTGTCCTACCCTTGTGTGCGCTTGAGGCTATTGGGTACTGTTTTCCATTGATATTGAATTGAAAGATATTTGGGGTAAAAATGAAAGTGTACATTGTTGCTTATTTTCAGTACTTACCTGGTTTTTCTGCATCTGATAGATATCTGCTGCTTACTGTCTCACATGTCTATTGCATTCCATATATCCTATTTTACATTATTATTGTTGGACCTTAGTGAGTGTCATGTCGACCTCTCGTCACTACCTCTTCGAGGTTAGGCGGGATACTCACTGGGTACATATATATTATGTACTCATGTTACACTTCTGTACTTAATTGTACAGGTTCCGAGGCTGGTGTTTCTTGTTATTTGACCGGAGCTTGACTTATCTTTCGGACCGGACTCCACGGCGAGCTGCACCCCCTTGACGTTTCTCAGCTGTGCTGTGGAGTTATATTTTTTCTATATTATGTCTATTCCTTTCAGACAGCAGTACAGTCTTGTATTATCTTTTGTATATTCTACTAGTTCGCCTATTGACTAGTGACACTTGTTCCTGGCACACAGATAGTAGACCCTTATTTTGGGACTATATATATATATATATATATTGGATCACGATCATCTTTTTGATGTATGTATAAGTATTGGTAAATGTCTCCGCTTTTATTTAAATGAGCTGAGTTTGAAACTTTGGGAAATATGTGGGAATTTGTATGTTAATAAGGAAAACCTCTCTAGCAAACAACAGTTGGCTTGCATGACTCCCGTATTGGTCTCCATCACGACCCCGTGGTATTTTGGGTCGTGACAACATGGTATCATAGCAGTAGGTTCACGTAAGTCTCATGAGTCACGGGCGAACCTAGTAGAGTCTTGCGGATCGGTACAGAGACGTCTGTACTTATCTTTAGGAGTCTACAGGGTGTTAGGAAACCTCTATTTGTTCTTATTGTATCGTGCAACCTATGATTTACTAAACTCATTCTTCTATTCTCTCACAGATGGTGAGAACGTGTGCATCTGATGTTCCGGACCCGGGAAAGGCCGCTACCCCCGTCGTCCGAGGCCAGGGAAGGGCACCGGCCCGTGGTAGGGGACGAGGGCGTCCAAGAGCTATACCAGTCCCGCCACCAGAGGACCCTATATTAGAAGAGCAGGATGAGGTGCCTCCAAAAGATCCTGCACCTGTAGACTTTATGACGGCGCCAGGCTTCCAGGCAGTCATGGGCCGTGTGACGAGATTTATGGACACCATGTCCTAGGCTGGTTTATTTCCAGCAGATCCTACAACTTCACAGGCGGGAGGGGGAGCCCAGACCCCTACTGCCCAGGCCACAGGACCGACAACCGCATTAAATCACACCCCAGTTACACTGCCCGTGGGTGGTACCCAGCCTGTAGCGGCAGCACCGGAGCCCAGACCAGCTGCGGATGGCAACCAACAGAAGATGTTAGACAGATAGACTCACTTGCGCCCCCCAGTATTTGGGGGTGAGCGAGGTGAGGATGCCCAAGATTTCATTGATAGGTGCAGGGATAGACTGCACAACATGGGGATTCTTGCGTCCCATGGAGTGGACTTCACTACATTCCAGTTAGAGGGTAGAGCTCGCAGGTGGTTGCAGTCTTATATTTTCAGTAGGCCAGCCAATTCTCCTACTATCACTTGGGGGCAGTTCAAGCAGATGTTCTTGGACAGCTATATTCCACCCTCTGAGAGGGAAGAGTTGCGGGGTCAGTTTGAGCGGTTAGATCAAGGGCAGATGTTCGTGACGGATTGTGAGGCTAGATTTTTAGAGTTGTCATGCCATGCTCTTATGATATTTGCCACCGATGCTGAGAGAGTTCGGAGGTTTGTAGCAGGGTTTCATCCAGGTATTAGATCCACCATGGCTTGAGAGGTGCAGATGGGTACTCCTTGTCAGCTCGTAGTGGAGATTGCTCGTAAGGTCGAGGGTTATCGGATGAGGAGCAGGGAGCAGGGTTAGCAGGATAAGAGGGCTAGGTTCTCAGGAGATTTCAGGGATGCCCCAGCTAGGATCAGAGGTCGTTTTGGGGGTGGTAAGCCCAGGAGGCCTTCTTATTTAGCACCTCCGCTACCTCCTTGAGGTGTCCTAGTTAGGCCCCAGTTCTGTGCCATGCCAGAGCGCTCCTATCGTCCTCCAGCTATTCAGAGTTCTCCTAGTGGTCACTCCAGTCGCCAGAGATCCTCCAGTTCCTATTTTAGTGCTATGCCTGAGGGCTCACATCGCCCTCCAGCCATTGAGGATTATTCTTCTTCGGGAAAGCAGTATATGTCACTTGTGAGATTTTACGAGTGTGGGGATCTGGGCCATGTAAAGAGGGATTATCCCCGGTTTCGGGGCAAGGCAGTACAATAGGGTTATCAGCCTATGAGTTCAGCACCAGCAGTCTGGACACCTAGAGGTGGAGGACAGGTCGACAAAGGTCGTCCTAGAGGTGGAGGCCAGTTAGGGGGAGGTCAAGAAGCTCCTGTTCACTCCGGTGGGGCTCAGTTTTTAGGTGCCCCAACCAGGTTTTATGCTCTTCTGGCCAAATCAGATGCAGTGGCCTCAAACGCTGTGATCACAAGTATTATCTCAGTATGTGGTAGAGAGGCTTCAGTATTGTTTGATATAGGATCCACTTATTCATATGTTTCAGCCCTATTTGCTCCTTATCTGTATGTTTCTCATGAGTCCTTGGGATCTCCTATATATGTGTCCACTCCTGTGGGTGATTTTGTGGTGGTAGACCGGGTGTATCGGTCTTATGTGATCACCTTCTGTGGGTTCGAGACCAGAGCTGACCTTTTATTGCTCGACATGGTTGATTTTGAGATTATTCTAGGAATGAATTGGCTATCTCCTTATCATGCCGTGCTTGATTGCCATGCTAAGATAGTTACTTTAGCCATGACCGAGTCACCTAGGTTGGAGCGGAGGGGTTCTTCAGTTAGCACAGCCAGCCAACTTATTTCATTTTTGAAGGCTCGACATATGGTCAAGAAGGGTTGTCTAGCCTATTTTACTTATGTGCGGGACACCACCGTTGAGTTTCTGACGATTGATTCTGTGCCAACTGTTCGAGATTTTACTGATGTATTTCCTTCAGATCTGGCATGCCTCCGGACCGTAATATTGATTTGTGCATTGATTTAGCTCCAACCACCCAGCCTATATCCTTCCCTCCGTATCGTATGGCTCCAAAACAGTTGAAGGAGCAGCTTGAGGAGTTTTTAGCTAAGGGGTTCATCAGACCGAGTGTATCTACGTGGGGTGCTCCAGTTTTATTTGTAAAGAAATATGATGGGTCTATACGGATGTGTATTGATTACCGCCAGTTGAACAAGGTTACCATTTAGAACAAGTATCCCTTGCCGAACATTGATGATTTTTTTGACCAGTTCCAGGGTGCTCGTGTGTTTTCTAAGATTGATTTTCGATCGGGGTATCATCAGTTGAGGATTCAGGCTTCATACGTTCCGAAGACTACTTTGCGGTCGAGATATGGCCATTATGAGTCCATAGAGATGTCCTTTGGCTTGACTAATGCCCTAGCGACATTCATGGAGTGGATTAATAGGGTGTTCAAGTCATATATTGATTCCTTCGTCATTTTCTTCATTGATGACATTTTGATTTACTCATGTAGCCTGGGGGAGCACTACAACATTTGAGAGTTGTGCTCCAGACCTTGCGAGAACAAAAGCTATATGCTAAGTTCTCCAAGTGGGAGTGTTGGTTGGATTCAATGGCATTTTTTGGGCATGTGGTATTCAAAGAGCGTATCAAGGTTGATCCTCAGAAGATCGAGGCAGTTCAGAGTTGGTCGCGTCCTACTTCAGCTATAGAGATCAGGAGCTTTTTGGGCCTAGCCGGTTATTATCACCGATTTGTGGAGGGTTTCTCTTCTACTGAAGCTCCATTGACTAGATTGACTCAGAAGAATGCCCTGTTTCGATGGTCTGACGAGTTTGAGGCGATCTTTCAAAAGCTTAAGGCAGAATGGACCTCAGCGCCAGTTCTAGTTTGCCTTCCGATTCTGGGATGTACACAGTATACTGCGACGCTTCACGCGTTGGCTTGGGGTGTGTATTGATGTAGGAGGGGCGAGTTATTGCTTATGCTTTGCGCCAGCTGAAGGTTCATGAGAATAATTACACTGTGCACGATTTGGAGTTGGTGACGATTGTTCATGCTCTTAAGATTTGAAGGCACTATTTGTATGGAGTATCCTGTGAGGTTTATACCGACCACCGTATCTTGCAGCACTTGTTCAAGCAGAAGGATCTTAAATTGAGGCAGCGGAGATGGCTTGAGTTGTTGAAGGATTATGATATCACCCGGGCAAGGCTAATGTGGTGGCACATGCTTTGAGCAGGAAGGCTGAGAGTATGGGTAGCTTGGCTTATATTGTAGTAGAGTAGAGACCTGTAGCCTTGGACATTCAGTCCTTGGCAAATCGCCTGGTGAGATTAGATCTTTCAGAGCCTCATCGAGTTTTAGAACATGTGGTTGCTCAGTCTTCGTTATTGGGAGAGATTAAGGCCCGACAATTCTATGATCCGTGCTTAGCAGAGCTTCAGGAGACAGTGGTTCAGGGTAGGTCCTAGGAGGCTACCATTGGCGAGGATGTTGTTTTGAGACTTCATGGCCGCTTATGTTGATGGCCCGAGGGAGAGGATTCTAGAGAAGGCACACAGCTCTCGGTATTTTGTTCATCCTGGGGCTATGAAGATGTATCGTGATTTTAAGCAGCATTACTGGTGGAGACGAATGAAGAAGGACATTGTGGAGTATGTGACTAGGTGCCTTAATTGCTAGCAGGTTAAGAATGAGCACATGAGGCCAGGAGGCCTACTTCAGCAGATGTCCATTCCTGAGTGGAAATGGGAGCACATTTCTATGGACTTCGTGGTTGGGTTGCCTAGGACTTTGTGAAAGGTTGACGCGGTTTGGGTCATTGTGGGTAGATTGACCAAATCGGCGCATTTCATTCCAGTGGCTACTATATATTCATATGAGAGGTTGGCCCAGATCTACATTCGGGAGATAGTCCGGTTGAATGGTGTGCCGGTGTCCATTATATGAGATCGAGGTCCTCAGCTCACCTCGCACTTCTAGAGAGCGTTGCATAGTGAGATGGGCACCTAGATAGACCTCAGCATAACATTTCACCCTAAGACCAATGGTCAGTCAGAGCGTACAATTCAGATATTGGAGGACATGCTCAGCGCATGTGTGATTGACTTCGGAGGTCAGTGGGACCAGTTCTTGTCTTTGGCCGAGTTTGCTTACAATAATAGTTATCAGTCCAGCATTGAAATGGCACCATTTGAGGCTTTGTATGGTCGGTGATGTCGTTCTCCTATCGGGTGGTTTGAGCTGGCGAGGCTAAGTTATTTGGCACCGACCTGGTGTGGGATGCCTTGGAGAAGGTGAAGTTGATTCAGGAGAGGCTCCGTACAGCACAGTCCAGACAGAAGAGTTACGCGGATCAGAGGGCGCATGATGTATCATTTATGCAGGGAGATAGGGTCCTGTTGAAAGTCATGCCTATGAAGGGTATCATGAGGTTTGGGAAGAAAGGCAAGCTGAGCCCGAGGTTTATAGGTCCATTCGAGGTGTTGAGGCGAGTTGGGGAGGTTGCTTATGAGTTGGCCTTGCCTCCCAGTTTTTCAAGAGTTCACCTAGTTTTTTATCTCTCCATGCTCCGGAGGTACCACGCCGACTTCTCTCACGTAGTTTATTTCAGCACTATTCAGTTGGATGAGAGGTTGGGATACAAGGAAGATCTAGTTGCTATTATTGATAGACAGGACCGCCAGTTGAGGTCCAAGAGAGTTTCTGCCATAAAGGTCCAGCGGGAGGACCAACCTGTTGAGGAGGCGGCCTGGGAGTCCGAGGAGGACATATGGAGCAGATATCCACAGTTATTCAGCACTTCAGGTATGATTCTAGACCCGTTCGAGGATGAACGTTTGTTTAAGGGGTGGAGAATGTAACGACCCGACCGGTCGTTTTGCATTATCAGACCCCGTTCCCCAATGAAACTTCCCATAGAGACATTTTATGATTTATGAATTCCGGGGACTGGTGGTCCGGGATTCGGAGGTCTTTAGAGTGCTATAGGAACAATTGGTTCCTTAAGGTTGGCCTTTAAGGCCAAGTTTGACTTCGGTCAATTTCGTTAAACGACCTCGGAATCATGTTTCCTCGGTTCTGCTAGCTTCGTGTGATGATTTTGGACCTAGGCGTATGTTCGGAATGGGTTTCTGATGACCCGGGGAAATTTCGGCGGCCAATATTGAAATAAGAAGTTCCTTAAGTTCCTATTTTTGTTGGGGACGTGTTTTTGTGTTATCGAGGTCCAAACGGAATGTCAAGACCGGGAATAGTTTCGTTATGTTAATTATGACTTACCTGAAAAATTTGGTGTCATTACGAGTTGTATAGGTCGGTTCGGCACGTTGTTAGCAAAGTCTAGAAAACTTAATGTTCCTACTTTTGGTTCTTAGGGTTTGGAGGTGTAATTTTGAGTTTTGGCGTTGTTTTGGGTGTTCTGAAGGCTTGAGCGAGTCTGTATTATAATTTGGGACTCGTTCGTATATTTGGACTAGGGCTCGGGTGGGCCCAAGTACCTCCCGGGAACCTAACAGAGCTAAAAACCAGCTAAAATAGTTGTTGGTGGACCTGTTCTGGTGTAACCGCAGGTGCGGTTGCCCAGTCACAGGTGCGGGACTGCTCCTGCAGTCCCCAGCATCGCAGGCGTGACCCCTAGTGGTCTGGCCAATTATCGTAGGAGCGGACAAAATTCCGCAGGTGCGGTCTCCACTCCGCATGTGCGGGCCCAGTCTCCCTAGTCCATTTTTGCAGGTGCGGTCCTCGAGCTGTAGGTGTGAAAACACTGTCCAGGCAGTGTGTTTTTATACACGGGTCTTAACACATTTTTCTCATTTTTTCTTCTTCCTTTGGGCGATTTCCACCATTGTTGAGGAGCTAACGACCTGGTCTTCTTAAGTAAGTAAACTATACTAAAGAAATAGCTTCATGCATGTATTTCTAGCATAATTAACTACCTAAACTAGTGAAAAATCAAGAATTGGGTAGTAACCTAGAGCTTGCGATAATTTGACAATTTACCTGTGAATTTGCTATGAAATCAAGTAAGAATCATATATTAATGATCCTTAGGATTTGGGTGAGTGTTCCCTTCGAGAATTATTGGAATCCGAGCGTGTGGGCCCGGGGTAGGATTTTGGAAAATTCTTCAAGAATGTGAATTATTGAATAAATAGGATAATTTCCCTACTTTGAGCATGCATTGATGTCATTATACCGTACTTGGCTAGTTGCGAGTCCTCGGGTGTAGAGTTCGGAGATTCGGACGCATCCTTGGTCCGAGTGGTAGATTCGACATGAGGTAAGTCTCATTTCTAACCTTGTAAGAGGGAATTGTCTCCATTGGTGTTATATATGTTGTGTGTAATTGTTTTGGGGGCTACGTGCGTACAACGTGACGAGAGTCCGTACTTAGCGACTATTATATCATGTCGGGTAGCTTTAGGGCTCACGAGCCTGCCAGTACGTGCCTTATGTGTATCTTTAGCCGAACTTTGAGTTGTTTATAATCTCTCAACCAGTATGCTTATTATCTTTTAACTAGTATGCAAATGGTAGAGAGTTGCCTCTAAAATTCCGGTGAATAGATCTTTGTTACAAGTGTAGCCTCTACTAATCTTATTGATAAATCCGGTTTATATATATATATGTTAATTATATAAAATAGTCAGCAATTGAATCACAGGTATGATTCGCGATCGAGGGTAGCTTTATGTTAATTATATATATAAGTCAGCACTCGAGTCGCAAGTATGATTCGCGATCGAGGGGAGATTTATGTTAATTAAATATATATGAGTCAACACTCAATTCGCAAGTATGATTTGCTATCGAGGGGAGCTTTATGTTAATTATATATGTGAGTCAGCACTCGAGTCGCACGTATGATTCGCGATCGAGTGGAGCTTTATGATAATTATATATATGAGTCGGCACTCGAGTCGCAGGTATGATTCGCGATCGAGGGAATCTTTATGTTAATTATATATATGAGTCAGTGTCTAGATATTTCCTTATGACTTCGGCCGGTTTTCCTACCCTTGTGTGCGCTTGAGGCTATTGGGTATTGTTTTCCATTGATATTGACTTGACAGATATTTTGGGGGAAAAGGAAAGTTTACATAGTTGCTTATTTTCAGTACTTACCTGGTTTTTCTGAATTTGATAGATATATGCTGCTTACTGTCTCACATGTCTACTGCATTCCGTACATCTTGTTTTACATTATTACTGTTGGAACTTGGTGAGTGTCATGTCGACCTCTCGTCACTACCTCTTCGAGGTTAGGCGTGATACTCACTGGGTATATATATTATGTACTCATGATGCACTTCTGTACTTAATTGTACAGGTTCTGAGGCTTGTGTTTCTGGTTACCCGACCGGAGCTTGACTTATCTTCTGGACCGGACTCCACGGTGAGCTGCACGCCCTTGACGTTTCTCAGTTCTGCTATGGAGTTATCTTTTGTCTATGTTCTGTCTATTCCTCTCAGACAGCAGTACAGTCTTGTATTATCTTTTGTATATTTTACTATTTCGCCTGTTGACTTGTGACACTAGTTCCTGGCACACACATAGTAGACTCTTATTTTGGTACTGTATATATATATATATTGGATTACGGTCATTTTTTTTTATGTATGTATTAAAATTGGTAAATGTCTTCGCTTTTATTTAAATGAGCTGACTTTCAAACTTTGGGAAATATGTGGGAATTTGTATGTTAATAAGGAAAAACTCTCTAGTAAATAATTGTTGGCTTGCCTGACTCCGGTGTTGGGCGCCATCACGACCAGCGTGGGATTTTGGGTTGTGAAAATTACTTCAACCTTAGTTCGTAACCCACAGAATCCAATTTTCAACATCCGAAATTTACTACAAGACCCGAATTTCACATCTACACCCTGCATAAGCCTGAACAAGCTATATCAAGTCACAAATCAAACACCAACTAGTCCTCGGTACATCCCAAGTAAACGCTTCTCGTCACATTCGATCAATCCAAACACAATATCGCAGTCAAATCATACTCGCCACATAGCCATCAAATCAGAAATCCCACTAATAGGGACACAAACAGACATATAAGCACGTGCTCACACAATCGAAACCTCCATACTCTAGCTATAGAAAACACTCGACTTCAACTCCTCTAGACTGGCCCGTCATCAGCACGCTGCAATCACATCTCACACCTCAACAATAAAATTGCAAGTCGTTGATGCACAGCTGATACCGAGCGCTCATGTGCGCATGTGAATGCGTGGAAGAAATTCAAAGAGTTACACTTTAAAATGAATCATTACCGCACGATAAGAATTTAGAAATTTTCCTAAAGGTTATAAAGCCTCTCAAAGATAAGTACAATCGTCTCCGTATCGATTCGCAAGACTCTACTAAACCCGCTCATGACTCGTGAGACCTATGTAACCTAGGATCTGATACCAACTTTTAACGACCCAAAATCTAACAATGGTCGTGATGGAGCCTATCGTGGTACAAGGGAAGCCTATTTCTCCAAATATTACTACTAATTTGATTATAAAAATTTAATAAAACATTTCCAATAATTTAATTCCTGATAAACTAAACCAACTCTTAATATAAATAATATAAAATATGGAAACGAGTCCCAAACATCCGGGTGTCACCAAGTCATGAGCGTCTAGAACTATGAACTAAGATATATAAATTGTCTAACTATCCAAAAGAAGAAATGAGAAAAGGAGTAACAAGGTCCTGCGGACGCTAGCAGCTACCTTGCAATCTCCATAGATAGCCGGCATGAACCCAACGATCACCGCCCTCAAACTCACATGGATCTTCTCATAAAGTGCAGGTGTAGTATTAGTACAACCGACTCGGTAGTAACAATATTTACTAAGAAACTGAGTACTAGTGACGAGCTAAGTAAAACAATTCAATTATTTCATTATCAAAATTTAAAATAAACCGGTAAATTCCATAAAAAAAATCAATTAATGCTACAAAAAAATTAATAGGTAAAATGCAGTAACAACAAAACTAAATGCAACCTCACAACAATGTCACTCCATCACTCAGCACTCGCACTCGCACTCAATACACAACACTCAACACTCAATACTCAACACACAATACACTCAACACATTGCGCTCACCGGGGTGTGTACAGACTCCGCAGGGTCTCCCAAAGCCCAAGCGCTAAGCACGGACAGCTCACAGGCCATAAAATAAATACCTGGATCCGTACCATCAGCTCACGTGCTACGCGGACAACTCACGCGCTATGGTTTCAATACCTGGACCCGCACGGTCAGCTCACATGCTACGCGGACAGCTCATGCAGAATGGTATTAATATCCTCACAACCAAGGCCTTGGCCTCAGTCAGTCATGTACCTCTCCAAACTCACAATGTACCACAAATAAGGGGACACAACACACATCAAGTATCACAACATATAAGCAAAATAATAAATACTGAGGTAAACATGTACAATAATTTATATGACTGAGTACAAATAACGTGAGCATGAATAAATCCTAAACAATGATCTCTAACATGAAGGGCAAAAAGTTCAACAACAAGTAAACACATAACATCAGATAATAGATATTAGGCCTCACAACCTCATACGATGGAGAAAGTCTCAATCCCTCGCGGTGCACACCCACACACCCGTCACTTAGTGTGGGTATCACTTCCACACAATCACATGATATAGAATCTCCGGGCTTATACCCTTAAAGCCAGAGTTAACACTGTTACTTACCTTAACCGCATAAAAATCATACTCCAGGATGCCCTCATCTCTGGAATTGGTCTCCAAAAGCTCAAAATCTAACCAAAATCAGAATACTACTATCAACATCGGCTAAAGAATTGAATTCCACATTAAAAACTACAAAATATGCCGAAAATTCAAAATCGGCCAAAACCCGGCCTCCGGGCCCAGTCCCGAAACCAGTAAAAATAGAAGAATAATAATCCTCGTCCTCTCCCGAGTCTAACCAGATAAAATTTATCAAATTCGGACCCCGTTTGGTCCCTCAAAGCCCTACCTAAAATTCTCCAAAACTCAAGCCCTAACTCCTCAATTTCACTTTGAAATCATCAATCAAATCCCAAAAGCGAAGAAGGATTCATGAAATATGACCAAAACCAAGTAGAGAACACTTGCCCTAATACCTATGGTGAAAATTGCCTCCAAAATCGCCCAAATCCGAGTTCCCAACTCAAAATATGACTGAATGAACAAACTCTTATTTTATATATTTTTCTGCTAGCTGTTATGTCTCGTATATTATGCCAAATGATTCTGAAACTCACTTTTTATACCTCCAATGATTTTCTTATGAAACTCTAGTCAAGTTAGGTTTTTGAATCACTCAATGACATTATAATGAAGGAGATATGTAGGTTTTAATATTTGCAAATAGTGCAGATTTTTAAATACGCCGTCAGTGATAATTTCGTAATTAATCTGAAAATTCTGGCAACCCAATTTTTAGTAAAATGAACATAAATTCCTCATACGATGTCCAAATTCGAGGATCCTTTTTGCTACGGGTTCGTAATTAAGATACAAATCTAATACTTCAATCAAAAAATAATCAAAGCTCAGTTGTTCAATATGATATCATTTATGCTTGAAGAAACGGCGTCGAAAAATAAGAAAAACAAGCGCAATACCAATCCAAACCTATCCGAAACTCACCCGAGGCCCTCGAGACCTCAACCAAAAATTCCAACAACTCATATATCATTACCCGAACTTAGTCGAACATCCCGAACACCCAAAACAACACCAAAACATCAAATTAACCTCGAATTCAAGCCTAAGATCTTCTAAACTTACAAAATTCGCCAACAACGTCGAAACCTATCAAACCACGTCTGAATGACCTTAAATACTGCACACACGTCCTAATACATCATATGGAGCTACTGGAGCCCCCAAACTACCAAGCGAAATACAAATGCTCAAAACGACCGGTCAGGTCGTTTCAAAAACCTGTCAAAAAACATAAATACTCAAGTTCTTCTCATTCCAGTATCGTTTCTAAAAAGAAAAGGAAAATATTTTTGTATTGTTTTTCTGTAGACTTTACTCCCTCAACAAAATTGTCTAAGAAATCTATCGTCAAGAAAAGTCCAAATTTTTTAAAAATTCTACCTAAAAGAAACTATTACCTAGTTCAAAGAGTCATCCCTTGGAATAAAATCGTGCCCATAAGAAAAATCAAGAGGGATTATTTCTACCTTATTATTATTATTATTATTATTATTATTATTATTATTATTATTATTATTATTATTATATATATATATCTTTTTCTAACTTAATAAAATAACATAATATAAAAATAAAAAATAAAAACTAAAAATAAATGAAAGCAGTAAAGATGGGTTGCCTTCCAACAAGTGCCTGATTTAAAATTGCAGCAGGACATGAATTACTTTTTTCCTCCACCTCGAGCTTATGAATTGGATCCCCAACTTTGATTCAAGCTTATGAATATTCTCCTGGGTGGTACAAACTCTTGCAAGACAAAATTAAATAAATTCTCATGTACTTTTTTGCTCTCGACCGATGCCTAGACAGCCTTGAAATTTTCAAAATATAAGGCTCATCTATCTCTTCCATTGACTATTGTTTATGCTCATAAGGATCAATTATCATTTCATCATCCGAACATAATGTAGAGAAATGTTTGGAATGAGGTCCAAAATGCTCAAATACATGAACTTCAATATTTTCAACCTCCTCGATACAAATTACACTATAGCCAACTAAAATTGTATCCTCAATGTCCTTGTCTGACTCTAGTATCACTTCTTCAACGTTGACATCATCAAATTCTACTTGGTTAATGTGTTGGTGGTCTACTCTGGACCCGTCCATTGACACCTAAATTCTTATCTCTAATGTACACTACTCCTAGCTATTATCCATCATATTAGCTTGATGAGCATAAGAAGCTTAAATTAATTTATTCACTTAAGCCTCCAAGTTGCGAATAGTTGCCTCTTGTCCATGTATCTGTAGATCACTTTCATCATTTCTTATTCACAAGGCACCTTAGCATATCCTTGATGTCTTTCACATCATCATCCTCGGGTTCTTTGTTCCTATTAACTTCATAAGAAAAGGTATAACCATAATAATAAGGGTTTGGGAGAGGATAAGAAATATAAGCACAATCATGAAAGTGTCCATCTTGACCACCACACACATCACACACATTCCACAAATAAGATTGGGTCGGTGCACATAACTCGCTCTCGGGAACATTTTGATAATTTTGCCACGGTTAGTTTCCTTCGCAATATATATAAGGATCAAAAGTAGAATGACCAACACCTAAACTCCAATAATTCCAAGATGTCATGTTTCTCAAATCAAAAAGTAGGACAAAATAAAATTAAAAAATCAAACTTCAAACCAACCAATATATACAGCTACAACTACACCGTTAGTTTCCCAGCAATGGCATTAAAATTTGATCACACCCAACTCTTGTCCTAAAAATGATAAGTAGTCGTTGCAAATATAATCAAGTCTAAGAGTTTGGAGTCGAATCCCACAGAGAACTAAGTGTCACGCCCCAAACCTTGGGAGTCGTGGCTAGCACCCGATGTCGTGCTGGCCCGAGCGAACCACTCTGTAACTCATGATCGTTCGACCAAAACTAGAATATACATAGGTCGAGTTGGCTGAAATCATTCCTTTTGTAACTATCATGGGACAACATGGCAACAACTCATAATGTACAAGTGTAAGTGGGAAAACACTGTATCACTAAATCATTTTTCTTAAAACATGAATACATATGGGCGTCAAGGCCTCTGACATACTATACAAAATGAACCTATGTCTACAAATCCTTTAAGATTATTTGACATAAATTGGGACAGGGTACCGGCATACCCAAAAGTCTGTGGTAAAACTTGACACGATGAATCATAGACTCGGCTATACTCTAAATGAGGTGGAGTCTTACCGATGCTTCGCTGAATGCCAATCTCATCTACCATGAGGGCTCGTCAAACTGATTATCTATACCTGCAGGCATGAATTCAGTGTCCTCAACAAAAGGACATCAGTACGAATAATGTACTGAGTGTGTAAGGCAGAACTCAAACATAACAGTAAGTCAACATTAATTAAGGACATATAAGGATCAACCTGAATCTCTGAAGTGCCACCGTATATGCATAGTTATTATACTTACATATATTCAATGCTTCTTTTGAGACTATTATCCATATCATATGATGCATAACTGCACAACTGATCAGTGGTAATTGCCCGAACGGCCATAGCTCGATGGTAAATATATAACCGCCTACCGGTCGTAGCTCGATGGTAAATGCATGACTGCCCGACCGGCCATAGTGTCACGACCCAACCTATGGGCCACGACGGGCACCCAGTATCTTACTCAACCGAGTACTAACATAACATATCTTTCTTATCTTACTATCATTGGTAAAGTGGGCCAAAAGGGCCGTCATGAGATAACCAGAATAAAATATAAGTTCATACTAGATATAGGATAACCAAACATGATATAAAAACTTATACATGTGACATATGTGCCTATAGGGCTGACATGATCATTTGTAAACTCAAAACATAGGCCGACAAGGCCATAAAAGTATCGACATACCTAACATCTGTCTACAAGCCTCTAAGACTATATAAATGTCATATAGGTCGGGATAGGGCCCCGCCATACCAGTCAATACATGTCCTAATCATACTGACCAAATAGGCAACTCCGGAGCAAGTGGAGTGTAGCAACACCTCCCACTGAGCTGATAGCCTACTAGGAGGACTGTCAACCTGTCTATAGGAACCTGCGGGCATGAAACGCAGTTTTCCCAGGCAAAAGGGACGTCAGTACGAATAAAGTACTGAGTATGTAAGGCAAAAAAGCATAAATAAGAATAGCAATGGAAAGAGAGATATAAGAGATACAACATGTAACATCTGATTGCCTATAAGAGATAGTGACATGAAATGTGTGATACATATATATACATAATATTTTAAAAAAACCCGCCTCTGTGGGCATCATCATCATCATCATATCGTACCCGGCCTCAAAGAGGACTCGGTAAAAACATACCCGGCCGTCATAAGGCTCGGTAGAATCGTACCCAGCCACGTGGAGCTTGGTAAACGCAACTGATAAGTGTTTTCACAATAGGTGCCATACCCGGCTGAATATAGTGCGTCCCAGTAGAGTAAAATAGATACTATATATAATGCATGATAGACTCGTGAAATCACGCTCTAAACCTTTTGGAGTGACGTAAGGTAGTTGCACCTTCTATTAACATTATGGACATCATACCATGAATATGAGATTCACTAGGACTCAAAGATCATACATACTTTCTTATAATAACTTTGTAAGGAAAGAACAACATGGACCACCTTAGTTTCTAGGAGTATATTCATTATTACATAGCGTATCGTTTATGTTCATTTCACTTTAGATCATGCCAAAAGAATGAAGGAAGACCCTTAACATACCTTAACCAAGTTGAGTCCTTAATACCTTCCAAGAAACTCTTCAAACAAGTCAACTCAATCTATCATATCATAAGGAGATTCAAAATCAGTGTTGAGGAAGGGCTAAGTCTGTAACTTAAGGTAGTAGCTTGTTTATGTAAATTCGGGCAGCATCTCCCCTATAACAAGGCCCTCCTCAAATAATATATACCAACAACACCAAGAATAAAACAATAACAACATGTATGAATTATTTCCCAACCTTATCTCCACCACAACATATCACAAAATAGCCTACACACCCTAATCACTTCATACATGAACGACAACAAAAGTAGTGTCAAACAACTTTAACAAAAATAACGACGAACAACCTTCCCACCATTCCGTCATTATGTGTTATTTACCACAACTTTTATCCTTCAGAACTTCATAAATATCAGAACAAGAGGCCAACACGAAACAATCCACAAACAGTCCACTACAAGTCAAATAACTCGAACTCGCGGCTTCCGATCACCGTCCCGCGAGTTTTAACTATTAGAAAACACATTTATCAATCTTCCTTGATATTTAAAAACTTAAATACAGATATTATATGTTTATTAACTATGAAGTACCTTCAAAAACTCTAACTACAAAGACAAAAGATAGGCGGTATAGTGACACTTACGTCATAGGGATCATTTTGATGTTATCGCTTCTCGATTTCATGCCCAGTATGATAATATTCTTCGAAACCCTTGAAGATAGCTTAAGGATATGTTTATGGGTATTCTCTGGTCATGTTATACTGAAAAATAAAGAGAAATCTGACCTAAGACTTATATATATCAACTTTGGAAAAGTCAAAGAGGTGCTAAGTTGGCACCCTAGCATTGGCCCATCTTCCAGTTATATCTTTTTATCCGGATGTCGTATGAACAAAAGATTAAGAGCATTGAAAATTAAATTCCAAGACCTTAAATTTTCTTTATAATATGTCCCAATAATACCTTGTATAACACACGAAATGTATTGCTCAAAAAGCTCTAGTGACCCACGTACTTGTCACTTATGAAACTTCAAATATATCTCTACTCCTATGTCATATCGATGAAAGGTTTAATGTTTTGAATACTAGTCTCATAGATATTCAATTTTGTAGGTAGGTCATCCCCTAATTCCAAGTATATTGGGAGAAAATCTCAGATACATTTGACCTAAGTTTCAACAAATTTATGAATGTAACTTGTGAAAACCTTTGCCAACTTTTGTTCCACAACTTGCTTGACTTCAAAATGTAGCACACGACTATCATATGATAAACATAACTCGTATAATGACCTCCTTATCATATAATGAACCATAGTCTAACCCTAAAGTACATGTTAGAACATTTGAAACTCATTTACTTTCGACGAAACTTATTTTCTTCAATTAGTTTAGCTTCTAAGATTTTCAACCCTCTTAGTACTAGTTATTCATGATCATAAATATTTGTAACCTCCATGGTAACATGATTAGCTTACTTTATATTCTTCCAAATATAACCTTATTTCTGAGCTTACATCAATTTACTTACAACGTATTCTCACGTACGAAAATATGGGGTGTAACACGTAGCTCAGTGATAAATATGTAACTGCCCAACCGGTCGTAGCTCGATGGTAAATTTTGCAGACTTTATCAGCTTTAACCACATGATCTTGGGAAATTCCCGCATTTTCATGACTGTCATCGATTTTATATTGCCTCGGAGTAGGCCGTGGAGGGCCTTCGATATAATCTCTCGAGGTATGCACTCCGAGGTCAAAATTCAGACCATGTCTCGAACCTCTTGAGATCAGACTTGAAATTCCATAGAGGCCTTCAAAATTGGACTCCCCCTATTTTAGCCGTATAAAGATTGTCCCCGCGTTTCTTAGGGTGAAATGATATTCCCCTTGTGAGGTCAGCCACGTGAGGTCATCAATTGATGTGACAGAATGGGTTATACAGAGTTCATGCCAGTGTGGTTTTCAAAAATCCCACGAACCGCTTTTGCCGCATTTTCAACTCATCCAATACGCTTAGAGGACCCCTATAAATATTTTAATCCTTCATTTTTCATACTTTTACCCTTTACAACATTTTCAAACCCTCAATAACAATTTTCTTCTTTCAACCCTTCTTTGCACTCATTTCTTTGTTTGTTTCTTCTTCTTATTCTAAAACTTCTCCATAGCCATGGCCAATACTTCTAAAACAGTCCGTCAAAAAGAGAAATCCCCATTTTCTTTATGCTCGTCTAAGACAAAAAAATATGTACCCCCTCATGTTGAGGAGTACATCCCCGGGCCATGTGAAACGTCATATGATTTAAGGTTGAAAAGCCTTCTTTGGTAGTAGGCCGATGCGACGGTCTTAATTTCGGCAGCTGCTGAGAGTCTTCGCATTAAAGACAAAAATGATGATGATTGCCCACTGGTACTTAGGGGAAAGCGAGGCGTTGATGCTTCGAATACTGCCGAGCCAGAGACTGCTGAGGAGTCCCTCGAGGAAGGCATGGGTGAGGTCCCTGAACCGACCATCGGCCATGGTACATCTTGTACCGATGAGCACTGGGTTGGAGAATTCTAGGGACCCAACTCCGAAACTCTTTGAGAGAAGGCCCCGATTGGGGTTGCTAATATAGGTGATCCTCCGCCAGGCCCGTCATTCTTCTCAAGACAAATACGGGATGCTCAAAACAGGGGAACTCCCGCTATGGGGGCATCCCAGAGAGGGAATGATGTATTTGAAGATTATTTTAACGGTGTTGAGGAGGATCCTGACCTCGATGCCCCAGTCATTCTCGAGAAGGCTGAGAAACTCCAAAAACTAGTAATAACAATTGTACTTTTGAGTTTTGATTTTTGTTTTTTGATTTTCTAACCCTTTTCCTTTGTGTTATAGGTGGTGATGCTTTACAACCGGGCCTTCTCCAAGTTACGAGTTGGCCTAACTCATTGTGAGGAGGAGCTTAGGAAGCTCGTGTCGGATTCAAATGATCTCAAAACTCTATATGCCTGGAGGGAAAAAGAAATTGGATAAACTTTGAGCTGGCTCAGAGAAAGTGCTCCGGGAGCGGGCCAACTTCATCGAACAAGTAGCTTAATCTGCGAGAGTTTCCTTTCCGTTTTCACAACTCAGTGTTCAACAATTTGACTTGGTTTTTGTAGACGAGCAGAAGGATGACCTAGACGGGCAACTTCGGGAAGTGATTGTGGCAAAATATGTTGAGATCCTCGACCTTAAGCGGAACATGGAAAGCATGTCCCCTGAAATGGACGCTCTTCGAGAGAAGCTGACCTCGGCCCATCATCTTCTTCAGGATTCAGAAATATAAAGTGCTTCATGCTGAATAGGCTACCACGCTATCCACAGCGAAGTCAAAGGTCGATGCACTTATATCCTCGTACCGAGAAGATGCTACTACCGCAAATGCTCGAGCCAAGAGGATATCTGAAAGGCCGAGATCAAATTGAATCGCGCCCTCGGACATGCTCGATTAGAGTTCGAAGGCAGGCATTCGAGGAAATGGATGCCAAGGGTTTCGATCTTTCTACCAAAATCGAGGAAGCGAAGGCCTTAGAAGAAGAGTCGGCAGCACCGATTACTTCCGATGAGGGCTTTGCTAGTGGCTCGGAGAGTAGTGAAGATGAAGACTAGGCCCTTTTTTGTTCTTTTTATTTCTTTTTCTTTTGAGTAAGGGATCCGTGTGAGGGCTTTGTAAATGCATTCTTCGTAAATACACTCATGTAAATACGCCTTTTGGAATACAAAAAATCTTCTTGTTTTTCTTTTACTTTGTATTGGTGCCTTCGATGTTCCGCCTTTATGTGCTTATTCAAAGGTCGGGTTCGAAGTTAATTTCATATCCTTCGAGCTTCACCTTAGTGTAGCAGAGACCCTTAAAATCAGGCTTCTCTGATTTCAATCACACACCCTCTTGAGAAATGGTTGATAAGAAAACAATTTGGCTTCTCGACCCCTCGAGGCATCGTGTGGTGATGTCATTTATGACATGATTGCAAAGTGATCGAAGTGGGCCGCGGGTTCATTTCCCCAGACGTCATAACTACTTCGTCAGAGCTAGTTGGCTATCAATATTAATGAATAGTCACTGTTTTCCTCTTATATGTACTTGCTTTCCCTTTCATTAAGTTTTCTACTACTTTGTGCAACCATCTTCTTCTATAAAGATCCCGTACCCCACCATTTCCGCCGTATCAAATTAAAGCTTTCGCCTGTGTTTTCATCTCCCATTTCTTGTTCAAAAGAGATCATGGCTACCATATCTAAATCCGTTCATCAAAAAGAGGGAAGCCCCACTTCTACTTCATGCCCGACCGGTGGTACACCACAGGTTCTTAGTGAACCAACCTCGAACTACTTTGCTATGAAAAAAGATTTCTCGTTTGAGAAACCCTCCAATATCCCTAGCCATCTAGAACACACCTCGAGGTACACTCGGTCAATCGAGAGGAGGCACCTCAAAGCTGTAAGGAGAGACTATCGATGGGGAGAAAAGGTAGTACTGCAGATACCCTCTCAGGAAGAGGATATTGTGGCCCATGTAGAGGGGTTTATGAACGTGTATACGTACCCCTTTACGTTGTGTCCCCTTGACCGACTCGTGCTTGAGGTCTATCGAAAGTATCGAGTTACTTTGGATTAGAACCATCCGTTTTTCTGGTGGATCGTACTAATGATGAGATTCTTTACCGAAAAGGCCGAGCTCGAGTTTACTCTTAGACCTTATTAGAATGTATTGACCTCTACATTTACGGGGTCTAATTAACCTACGACGCCAACCCAGCAAGACCTTCTTTGCCAAAGATGACAAGGACAACGATGAAGGGTGGATGAGTCGATTAATTCGAGTGAGGACCGTCGATATCATTCGTGAGGAGTTCCTGTCGTTACCTGTGGAACGGAATTTCAAACGTAAGTAATATGCTGTAATTTATTACTTTTGTTCTCAATTTTGCCAGGTTTCATAAGAACGCTCCTTTGCCCCTTCCACAGCGGTTCCGTAGATGCCAGACGCGATCCTCGATCTCACGAACTGGGTTCGCAAGTTAGCAGCTTTTTCGACCTACGACAAACGCAATTGGCGAGATTCGTCGAAGGGAAAATGGGAGGCAAAACACCACGGTATGTGCTTTGTACTTCATCTTTTAAGGAAAGATTTTCTTTGTGTACATTATTTTTTCTGCGGCAGGCATCATTGTGTTCTCTGAGATGAGACTGTCCCTTCTCGGGGAGGAGGAAGGTCCTTCGGCTTCAGAGCCGAAGAAGGATTAGCATATGGATGTTTCCTTGTTAAAAACTTCACCGGTAAAACGTTTTTGGGAAAAAATCCGGTGTGAGGGGAAAAGAGTGCAACGCATGGTTTCAAACCTAAGGCCTTTGAGCTGGGGGTGCTTTTGCTCCTTTCCATTGAACATTTATACGTAGGTTAGAGTATAGTGTGAAAGGAAAAAAGGGATAGGGTTGTACCTTAGCTGGAATGGCCCTCGAGCCTTTATATGCTTTGGTTATCAGTTCTGAGGACGTGGCACGGTCCTTTGTTTGTTCCTACGAGGATGTAGTTTGTGATCGTTACTCGACTTTTTGCTTGTTTTCGGCTCCTTCGATGTTGAAGGTGTTGGTGCCACATTGTGCACTACAAACATTTCTCTTAATGTGTGCTGCTCTCCGTATACTATTTTTACTCCATCCTTCGTAGGGAACCTCAACATTTCTTGTGGATCTATGTCTTTCCAAGCAATGCGCTGTACCTCATTTCACCTTCGATGACATGAAATTGGTATCTTGAATTGTGTCGGCTACATTGATGGGGAGGATGATTTTTCCTTTCGTTGTTTCGGTTGCCATGTTGAATCTATTGAGGACTTGAGAGGCGGGTATGATCTGGTCAAGCAACCTGAGTTGCTCTACCACCATTGACCGAATTATGTTGGCCGAGCTACCTGGATCCACGAGCACACGTTTAATTTGAAATTTATTAAAAAGAAAAGAAATTACCAGTGCGGCATTGTGAGTTTCAGACAAGGTATCGATGTCCTCTTCGCTGAATGTAAGGGCGTCTTCAGGTATGTAGCTGCGAGTTCGTGTTTTCCTAGTGATATATACTTTTTTTTGCTTAAAAACGGGTCCCTGAGGGACGTCGACCCCACCAATAATCATGTGTTTGACATTTTGTGGTTCTTCCGTTTCCTTTTTCTGATTTTCCTCTCTTTCCTAAAATTAATTTTTAGCTCGGTGACTGAGGAACTCTCGAAGGTACCCTTTGCTGGTTAGTCGGGCCACCTCTTCTCGAAGCTGTCTTTAATCTTCGGCCCTATGCCCGCGGTGTCGTGAAATTGTCATATCAAGTTGGGGTTCCTTTGTGAAGGATCTGATAGCACGGGTCTCGGCCACCTGGTGTCTCTGATCTTGCTAATGGCCGATATGATGTCTGAAACATCGATGCTGAAGTTGTATTCAGACAGCCAGGGTACCTCTACCGGCCCTGCATGCCTGTCGAATCCTTCTTTGCTAACGAGTCCTTGAGGATTATATCTTCGGTCCATCATTTGGTCATTTCGAGGTATGTTACGCCCCGGGATGCTTCTCTGATGTTCTATGTTCGGTTGATACCTTTCTTTGTTTGGCCTTGGCTCTCTTTCCGGGAGCATCGATTCCTTTGCTAAGGCTCTGCTAGGATAAACCGAGCCTGAGAAGGCTTCTAATTGGTCATCCTCGAGCCTAATCTTCGACTAGTACCTGTTGTGCACATCCGCCCAAACTACGGCGAGGTAATCGATTAAATTCTGCTTCAGCTGTTTCAAAGCTATCGAGCTTCGCTCATTCATACCCTGAGTGAAGGCTTGCACCGCCCAATCATCGGACACCAGTGGTATTCCATTTTCTCTAGTTGAAAGAGGGACACGAATTCCCTTAACATTCCATTCTCCCTTTGCTTGATTTTGAAAACATCAGATTTTCTTGTAGCGACCTTGATGGCTCCTGCATGTGATTTTACAAAGGAGTCCGCCATCATGGCAAATGAATCTATCGAGTTCGGGGGCAGGTTATGGTCCCACATCATGGCCCGTTTGGATAGTGTTTCTCCAAATCTTTTCAACTTAATAAATTCAATCTCTTCGTCCCTCAGGTCGTTCTTTTTCACAGCAGAGGTGTAAGCAGTGATGTGCTCATTAGGTTCCGAAATTCCGTTGTACTTCGGGAGATCGGGCATTCTGAATTTCTTCGGGATGGGCATCGGAGCTACATTTGATGGAAATGGCTTCTATACGAACATCTTTGAGTCTGCACCCTTTGATATCGGTGGTTCCCCTGGGATTTGATCAACCATTAACTTGTAGGTCTCTACTTCCTTATCGGTAGCCTCTATCTTCTTCTAGCCTGATTCAATCCTTTTAGAGAGGTATTCGAGCATTTTGATAATGGAGGGGTCGGCTGCCGACCCATTATAGCTCAATCTTTATGGTGCTTTTGTCACGCCCCAAAACCGAGGGGCGAGACCGGCGCCCAACCGGATGATCCCGGTCAAGCAGACCTGGATTGCCTTTCCTACCCAACGCATCATCCCGTGTTTATAATATACAAATTTGTAAATGAACTAGCAAATGGAATCAAAGTATGAATTTACAACATAAGTCCATTTTCCTCGTTTAAGCTTCAACATGTGATAATCCCAAAATATACAAACTAAGCACAATATTTCCAACACGGGACCACGGTTAAGAATAGTTACAACTACTTCCCAAAATATGTATATACAACCCACATAGTATCTACGGAGCCTCTAAGAGTACTAGGAGTTTACACAATATTTGCCGGCACCCGGCTATACCTTAAAAGACATAAAATATACAAAATGATATGATATAGACTACACCGGCCCCGAGAGGAAATGGGGCTCACCAGAACTGCTAGAGAGATGAAGAGGAGGCACCACTAATGGGAAACCGAGCTACCTGATATAGAACAATGTACATCCATATAGAAGATGTACCGCCCCCAGCAAAAGGGACGGTAGTACCATTGAATAGCACTAGTATGTATAAACAAACCTTATTCTGTGCAAAATCAAGCAATACACATTTATGAGGCAGTTACAGAAACCCAAAAAAATATTGCACAGAGATAAAGAGAATAACAAATGAGGTTTCCACAGTTTCTTATTTCAATTGTTTCCCGTGTTGCGGCGCGCAACCCGATCCCACCTTAAAATCATATTCCACCCTTATTTCTTCTGGTGCGGTGTGCAACCCGATCCTATCTCACAATCACATTACACCCTTATTACTTTTGTTACGGCGTGTAACCCGATCCCACCTTACAATTCTGTTGCGGCATGAAACCCGATCCCACTTTACAATTCTGTTGCGGCGTGCAACCCGATCCCACCTTACAATTTTGTTGCAGCGTGCAACCCGATCCCACCTTACAATCACATTTCACAGCAACAACCACCAACAATTATATCACAAGGATCTTCATCATGAAGAACATAAGTTCATATCAACCAATAACTATGTGAAATCAAGACACAATTATCCTTACCAATCAGTAATTCATATATGGTGTTGCTACAATCATTAAACTCAATAAAATCAGCCCATATTTACTTTCATCATTTGCTACACAGCCTTTAGCACTTTGATACGTTCGACAATATATTAATAGCAACATCAACCAACAATTCAATCACAAAGATTTTCATCGTCAAGGATATTTATTCGTAATAACCAAGTAACCATATTAAATCAGGGCCATAGAAATATTTACCAAACAGTGAGTCATATACGGTATACCGTCAACACATAGCACAATTAGTTTATCCTCGTTTCCTTTCCATTATTTAGTACACAACATTTGACACTTAGATACATTCAACACTTTGTTTCATTATCATTTCTTTCGTTTTGCAGCACGTCCTTTCATACCGATGTATTCAACATTTAACGAGCTTTGCACGTGATAGAATAAGCACAAAGAATCACCTTTTCACAAGCTCATATAACATGGTAATAGACTAAGAAATTCAAAGAACGAAGTCTTACACCTCGACACAGCAGGGCAATAAATTCACATATGCTCAAGAAAGAATTTTATACCCAGTGCTCGGAAACCAACAAGATGACTCTACAAGGATTAAATATAGCCATACATACCTTGAATCGGAATTCCTCTTTAATTTTCTACCAATATTCACCGGACCACCTAGCACCGTCAATCTATTCCACAATGTGACATATTTCACTTAGAATTAGGAACCATAAACATAACTCGAACTCATTTAGGCGTTTTATCGAACGCTATGTGACTCCACTTAGATTACTAACCCCCTTTTTCTGAATAATCACCCAAACCCATTTTCATTTACTAGATTACGACTAGTTGGTTACATGCATGCAAAATCCTTAACCCCCCCCCCCATCTTCGTGAACTCACCTAACCATGTTCCATTTTAACAAAGATCTGGAAATCTAGGTTGATGGGGTAGAAGCTTACCTCTTATCCTGAAGAAAAAGGTGTCCTGCTTGATTAGTTCCAAGCTTGAATGATGAAGGAGGATCACTTTGCTGAAGTTGGGACTTTCTCTCTCTACAACTCTCTCTTCCCTCTCTCTATTTTGTTCAGAATATCTTTAAAATGGAAGGGGGTAGGTGTTTTATTGAATTGGGGGTCGAGTATAAAATTAGAATTTTAACAGTCCCAAAGAAGAAATGGGTAAGGAATGCGATCACATTCTTGCTATGCGGTCTGCATTCCTGTTGCATAAACGGCCCTCAAATGGGCTAAAAAGGAAAGTAGACTGCCTAGGTATGCGACCACAATGCGGTCCACATACCTGTTATGTGATAGCATAGTGCGTCGCATAACTCCCTCCGCAAAAGTCAAGGTGCAAGAATGCGACAACTATGTGGCCCGCATTTGTGAAATGCTTCTAGGACGCATAATTGTCCTCAAAATGGACAGCAAACTGTCCAAGTATGCGACCACTATGCGGTCCGCATACCTGATCTGTGATCGCATAGTGGACCGTAGACCTGCGCAAATCTGGAAAATTATATATTTTAAGTCCCGGGGTACTTTTTACTCAAAAAGGGCCCGTTTTAAGAATTTCTATAGTTATAACAACACGGGAACCTATTTGGGCATTTTTTTTAGACTTAAAATTTTACGGGTCTTTACACCTTGTTCGACTGGGGAGCCATTTCTGGTTGTGCTATGCTCGGGGTTCTCTGTTGGCTTTGCAACTGACCAATAGCCAGTCGTTGTGCCTACAACTTTTAAAAAAAAACATGAAGGTTAACTTCCATTTCCCTCTGAGCAGGGCTCCACGTGCTTCACGCTGGTCTCCTTCATGAACTCTTCCGCCTGTATGAGAGTTCACATCGACATGTTGGGCATTGCGCGAACCTTCATCGACAGGAATTTGCACCGGTGCCCCTTCAGGATTTTGCGGTGGCACACGTGCACCCAAAGCAGCTGCACCATTCTCTTTGTGGACCTCAAGACCGTTGTTTTCATGTGCGTTTACTGAGTTATATATTTTCTGACCTGAAAGTGAAGATTCTTGGGCAAGAAAACGTGTGATGAATAACTTGTATCTTTAGAAAACTAGCACTAAGTTAATCACTATTATTTTTAGCCCCACGGTGGGCGCCAAACTATTTACCGTGAAAATGGTAATCACAATTATATTCGATTACCGTGGTTCTAAAAATATGTGATCTATTTTAGTACAAGTTATTTAGGTGGTAGATGTTGAGTACGAAGTTAGAAAAATGAAATAAACGTGAAAATAACTAGATTAAGAAAACCAGGCTCCGAAGAGGCCAGTCTCGAGGATGGTCGGGCAAGCCTTGAGGTCGAGCTCGAGAAGCTTGACCAAGGGATATCGATGATAGTATAACAATGTTGAAGGCCTTAAGGTTAGACTATCTATGATCAGTAACAAGTAATAAATGAAGAACTATAAATGAAACACAATAAATGGAAGCAATGATTCAACGGAATAATTGTAGAGAATGTTTAAGTTAGGGAGCAGAGAATATTGTTGTTCTTGTATTGAATATCATATGTTACAAAGTGACAAGGGTCCCCTTTATATAAGAAGGGTAATCCCAACATATTACATGTGCAATCATTACAAAGAAATATAGCTGGCACATCTATTTAATGTAAAGAGAAATGGCTGGTACAACCATTTAATACCACGGTACGGACGTGTACTATCTTGTGTACTTTGTCAGCTTTAACCACGTGCACCTTGCAGATTTCCCACCTTTTCATGTTGACCTTTGGTTCGTACTGCCTCGAGGTCGAGGACCCTCGATGTGCACCTCAATGCCGAGCTCGGCCCTTCGACCCTTTATATTCATCGAAGTGGCCATGAAATCGGGCTCTCCGGTTTTCGCCGTATAGAAATCCGTATGATATTCTTGAGAAAGATTTCACCTTATTCCCTTATAATTGCAAAATCACATTGCTATTATGTAGTATAATTTCGTATGAAATCTTTGATTAAAATCTTTACTTCTTTGCCGCTCAAGAAATTCTGAAGCATCATCCCCCTTTCAATTAAATGAGTTCTACTAATATTCTAGTAGTAGTAGAGAAAAGGAAATAGTTTCACTTGTCTCCAAAAGTGACATGATTACGTGGGACTTTTTTATCAAACATGAGTTATACTTTTTATCAAATGTGTTGTCAAGCCTCCAGCTAGCGAATAATAAGAGAACCCCTTCTTTAGGTGTATCCACGTCCACCTACTAAGTAGTGATTAGTCATTCTAGCTATTTACACGTGGATTAATACCCATACAATTAAGAATTATCTCAAATTACTTAAAATACTACTCACTTTTAACACACTTTATACACCTTGCTATCATGGTCATATGGTACCTTGTATGGCACTAGTCTATAAATACGGGGTATTGTAGCTTGCACCGTATTTTATCTCAAAATGTCAAACTTTGTCGCAATTTATTTTATTCGATTTTCTTACCCTATCACCTTCAAGAATTTACTCATCACTTGTTTGAAATTACATAATGCTTATAATCTCAAAATAATCTCATTCCCGAACTTACGTCGATTAACTTACCACAAAACTTTAACGTACGAAAATGCGGGATGTATCATCTCATTATCCGAGCTTCGATCAATTTACTTATTGTTACATCCCGCATTTTTGTATGTTAAAGTTTTGTTGTATGTTAATTGACGTAAGTTCGGGAATGGGATTATTTTGAGATTATAAGTATTATGCTATTTCAAACAAGTGATGAGTAAATTCGTGAAGGTGAGAGGTGAAGCAAGTCGAAGAAAATGAATTTCCGTCCACGTTTGACATATTGGGATAAAATACGAGCCGAGCGATAATACCCGATATTTATGGATTAGTACCATAAAAGTTACCAAATGACCATGATAGTAGGATGTATAAGGTGTATTAAAAATAAGTAGAATTATAAGTAATTTGAGACAATTCTTAATTATGCAAGTAATTGATTAATTATAGGGTAACGGGATATTACCTAATTAATTAATTGATTATTGAATAAAATTAAATCACCACCCCAACCCCACGTGGTAGCAAGTCACTAAACCAAACAAATGACTCTTAAGTCATATTATATTAGGTAGCAACCAATGGATAATTATCTTCCAACATAAGGATTTCTAAATCCAAAAACATTTACATATCTTTGAAACATTAGAAGGTGTATATCTTGGTAAAATCATGACTAAAGAGATAAAGACCATATAATCATCTTTCAAAATCAAAGAACAACAAAATAATCTGAAGCAACATAGTAAGGTGCGGATATTCAATGATTCAAACTAAGATTTCACAGCATCTTAAGCAACGTGAGATGTTGCAATTTTAAGGAAGTACATTGCAATCCTCCTCAAAAATATCATAAAGATTTTTCCTACTCCACGTATGTTAAGGCTATCACTTCGTTCTTTTTTGCATGATCCAAATAGTACAAATGAGACGAGCAAAATATGCAACTTTCATAGATGACTCTATTAATAGACATACTAGGGATGTCTATATTTTTGATTCCCCATGTGAATTATTATTATATCTTCTGTTCATGGGTCTCAGAAAAATACGTATTTGATAATGTTTATCCGAAAGGCATATTGATTTTTATGGAACATCCGATTAAATCTTATTAATGTATTTCTTATGCATTTCATGCATTTATACATGTACATTGACCCATGACCAGATGGCGTATATATGTATATTATATGTATATGGGATATGAGAAAATGTTACGGTGTTATATACGCACCACCACCTGATCAACTGGTATATATTGATGATTTTCCCATAGTGGCCGAAATGATATTATGGGATGCTCTCAGAGGATTGATGACGTTATGAATGTATATACCTATGCATGGTATGGCATTTATATGTATATGCATGACATTATAAAAATGGAATGATTCACAGATCTATGCAAACGTACATGTTGAGTCTTTTACTCCATGTTTCTCTCATGTCTATTATTTACTGATTTTCATTCCTTACATACTCGGTACATTATTTGTACTGACGTCCCTTTTTACTGGGGACACTGTATTTTATGCCTGCATGTCCCGATAGACAGGTCAAGAGCCCTCCAAGTAGGCTATCAGCTCAGCGGAAGATGTTGGTGCGCTCCATTTTCTTCGGAGTTCGTGTTTGGATATTATGATTTAGACGTTTATTTTTTTGTATGGCTGGACTATGTCCAGACCTTTATGAAAATTATGTATCCTTAGAGGCTTGTAGACAGATGTCATGTACGTACAATATTATATGGCCATGCCGGACTCTTTTCATTGTGCGAGTGGTTCTTTTGGTTTTATAGGTCCGTATGTCTTATGTATAAGTTGATATTACATGTTGTATTCTACTTATCTCGCGGTAGCCTTTCGGCTCAGTTATCTATTATAGTATGACATGAAAAGATATGTTATGTTGATACTCGGTTTAGAATGGTACCGGGTTTCCATCGCGGCCCATCAGTTTGGGTCATGACAAATGTGGTATTAGAGCAGTTATGTCCTAGGGAGTATACAAGCAGTGTCTAGTAGAGTCTTGTTTATGCGTGTGTCGTGCACCACACTTATACGCAGGAGGCGATAGGGCATTTAGGACTGTCACTATTTCTTGTTACTCTAGATTGTGTGGTAGAGCTCAGTTGTATGAATTCAAATTTTGAACTTCTATTTTATTCGTAATAAGATGATACCTATATCCAAAAAGACAGTTGTAAGAGATAGAATGTGATTATGGAAGAGTTGATTTAGAAGTACTCGATTTTTCATGATTGTTATGATAAGGAGCCTTGAGGCAAGAATACCTATCCACCTTTATGGTGAAATACCATGAGAGATTCAGAAGATAAGTACAAGTTTCAACAAGCAAAAGAAGCAAGATGAAGAAGGGTATGAGGTGCCCAGTTAATGAAGATTAACAATATCTACAATTCAGACAGATGAAATATAAGCCTTTTGATTTACATTCAACAGTAAAAAAGGTATGTACAATTGGCTAAGTTGATCTTAGTTATGCCCTATGGGAGCTAACATTTGTGGTTCATGAGAAGAACGGGATATCCGGATCCGGCTGTGGTTAAAGTGACCCAAAATGCTGGATGAATTGTTTGCATTAGTTTACCTTTCTGAAGAATATTACAAATGTGCTAATAGATCTTCCTGCTGAGACACCCAGATAGTGCACTCTAAAATAGTACAACTAGATATGAGTACCACAAAGATGGGAACTGGAAGCCTGGAAGGGATAAATATTATCTTAGTATGGCTACTATCCTTAGCATAGAGATCATGCTAGACAACTCGAAGAGCCAGTGGATGGAGCAAAAGGGATCTAAAAGCAAAAGAATATCTTGTTGAAGTTTTCAGGTAAAGTGATAGTCAAAAATGTTAGCAGGAAATAAGAAGAGAGATAATGAAGCCTTAAGAATAAGATGTGATACATGGATGACAACGGTAGATGAAAAGATGACAGTATTACAGTGTCTATGGTGAAGTGAAGGAAAAGACAATAAGTGGCAGGCCTTGATACAACAAAATAGTATAGGCCATAAATCCATATCCGCACTTCGATAAATAAGTTCGTGATTCCAACACAACTACCGGAAGGAAAAGTTAGACCCCAGAATAATAGAAGTCAGTACGGGCTGGTGAACAAGACAAACTAAACTTGAATTAGGGATTGAGTGATTGGATAAGATTCAGCATCATGAGAGTTTCTGATTTTGTTCCGGTGATAATAAAATGTAAAACAGAAGAAGAATCATGAGAAATTTTGAGAACGGTTATTTAGGAAGACGCTTCCCTAAAGCAAGCAATGTGAACAAAGTTAAGGCGAGTAAGGTTCATCGATAGTGTGAGAAGACATTAATGATGAAGAGGTAAAGCATCTAGGTAGATCGTCATAGTTCTAACTATTGGTACTTCCCTAAAAGGGGGAATACGGAGTGATCTGGCATTAAGTCGAAATTAAGTGGTTCTAGTAATTGTGGAATGGTAAAGGAATAATGTGATAAAATGAAAAAGGGATGAGATTGCTCTTATTCAAAGCCTACAAATATTCTATGATACTAGAGCTTTATGCAAACACGACGTCAAGGAGAGGAAGTAAGGGTTCCTGCCCGAGATGTTATTGGTTAATAAGGAGCCAGTACGTGAGGTAAGTTAAGACAAAGGAAATAACCCAAAAAAGATTACGTTGAATATTGATATGAGAATGGGCCAACGAGTAGTTACTAGTTGATTCAGGAAGAGCCTAGTTACGGCTAGATAAGAGGATACAAACAAATCAATAGATCGTGCAAGATAAACAGAGTGAACCCCGACATGGGGAATTCAGTCTCGCAAATATGACATTGTGACCCTTGAGAAATATTTGTATAAGAGTTGGGTAGTTAAGGTATGGTATGAATGTTATGAAAATAAAAGAGAGTGCCCCTGGGGAGACAGTCAAAATATTAGTTCATAGGCAACACTACAAGAACATGGGCATGGAGGTAAGAACTACGGATAATTATAGGTGAGTACCAACATCAAGAATTCCATCGGGTATGTGATGTAATAAGCTCACAGCTTTACAATAGTCATAAGGTCTTCTCTAAGTACTACAATGAAAGACTAGCTGGCGAAATAATGAAGAAGGCTTCTGTCACACCCCAAAATCGAGGGACACGACCGGCGCTCAATCGGGTGGCCCCAGTCAAGCGGACCTGGATTTGCCTCACATATCCCATGCATTACCCCGTGATTTCCATATACTTTATTCATGTGAATTAGCAATTTGAGACTTAACATAAAACTCCAAGTTAAATTCATTTCTACCTCTTATCATTAACAACATATGGTGCTAAATACTTTCAAGATACATACCATATACATACTTCTACCACGAGGACCACGATTGTCACTAACAAATACATATGTATAATACCCACGTTATGTCTGTGGAGCCTCTACGAGTGATAGGATTTTATACAATACTTGCCGGAAACAAGGCTCCGGCTATACCTTACAATACAAAATAGAACCAAAAGAAGGTGACATGAACCACACATTGCCGGGAGAGGAAGTGGAGCTCACCAATTCAACTGCGGAGTGGAGAGGAGGCACTACTGACGGTGGACTAATTTACCTGCCGTAGAACCACCTACATTCATATAAAAAAATGTAGCGCCCCCGGCAAAAGGGACATTAGTACTGTGGAATAGTACTAGTATGTGTGAAAAAAATTTAACTAAGTATGATCAACAATGCACAGATAAGAGACAGTAATAGAATCAACAAGCATTGCACAACAGTAGAAACAATCAAAATCAAAAGTTCCACAGATTGCCCTTTTTCCTTCACAACAACACCATATTCAAGAATTTCATAAATTTTTCATTTCAACGTGATCACATTCCATTCTTATTACCTCGGACAACCTTATTACCTCTCCAACCCTTATTTCTTCATGTTGCGGCGCGCAACCCAGTCCCACCAGACAATCACATTTCATATCAACATTTCCAATTCACAATCCAATCACAGAGAATTTCATCATAAGGACCCAATCTCAGTACAACCAACCACCTATAAAATTTCAAGTCACAACATATCTTGCCCAAAACGACGAGTCAAATAAGACATTGCCACAATCAGTGTAATACGATTAAACCAACCACAATTCCTGTTTATCATATCATTTCACAGCTCTTAGCACTTAGTCATATTCACATACTTGGGTTTGTTACCAATCTTTCATATCGGCATATTAGGGTACTTAACCAACCTTATACATTGTAAATCATTCACAAGTAAATCGCCTTTTCACAATTTCGAATAGCAAAATACATGAATTTCAGCTAGACAGTCAGAGAGTAGCGCATCATGCCTCAACATATTTAGAATATCCAATTTACACATAATCAGACAATTAACATGTAGTGACTGTTCCGACACCTACATTCATATAAGAAAATGTAGCGCCCCGACAAAAGGGACGTTAGTATTGTGGAATAGTACTAGTATGTATGAACAAACATTACTCTAAGTAAGATCAGCAATGCACAGATAAGAGAAAGTAATAGAATCAGCAAGCATTGCA